>JBCIKM010038827.1:0-15894 GCA_039654465.1 Melibe viridis
TGTCTTTTTTTTGTCATGGTGTATTTCATCCCTCCCCCCCCCCCCAAAAAAAAAAAGAAAAAAGAAACTGAAAAAAAAACCAAAATAACAAAATAAAATAAATAAACAAACAAATAAAAAAAAAAAATTAATTAAAAAAAAGAAATAAAAAAAAAAAAAAAAAAAAATTAAATACAAATATGGTAACAGAAAAAATTAAAATAAAACCCAACAAATATTTGTATGATATATATATATATATATAAATAATAAATAATATTAAAACATAAATAAATTTAAAAAATGACAGAAAAAAACAAACAAACACAGACAGGTGCAGACAGTGTTGCGTGCTGTGTCCCCTCTTCCTGAGTGCTGCATACGTTGTCAATCCCATACCCTTAAATTCTTTATCTTAGACACTGTTGACAAAAAAATAGCCCAGGGCAACAATCCTTAGGCATCTTAGGTCAAGTTTGTGTCATATTATTGGAAACCTGTGTGTAGATTTTGTTTGTGTGTGTATGTATCTGTGTGTGTATGTGTGTGCGTGTGTGTGTGTGTGTGTGTGTGTATTTTGTTTCTATTTTTTATTATCTTTATTCATTTATTTTTTTAAAACAGATTATTTATTTAACTATTTATTTTCCACCCCTACTGCCTAACACATGCAGGCAGTGATCTCAGCCGCAGCGGTGTCCAGATGCGTACGCCCTCTGCTGGTACCAAAGCCACGCCCTCCTCCCACTCATACCGCAGCGTGCACTCTGCAGGGTCACAGGTCAAGAGGGCGCTCAAGGCCATGCCTGGCACGATGGACAGGATCTTGTCTATCAGGTGAGAGGCAGTCGTCATCCAGAAAATTGTCAGCAACAAAAGAGCTACTGCAATTAGAGTCCTCTGTTGGTGGCTTCGAACCCTGTCATAGAAAATCAAACAATTGTAATCCCTCCATGATCCAGTAAGCCATGCAGAGAGACGTAATGCAATTTATGAAAACTACTGGACAGTCTTCCAGAGATGAGTTCTAACTCAGGGCCTTTGGTTCATCAACACCACCTGGCCTAGGGCATAATAATAGATGGAGAAGCTGAAGGGAGGAGAAATAATATGTGCACCTATCTACAAAAGAGAAGATCCCACAATAGTGTTAGAGAGATGCTGTCCATGGAATCAATCCTGCTGAAAGGGTGATATATCTTGGAATGAGGAAATGAGGCAGGGGAAGAGGAGGAGAATATAGATATGGAGACTGAGACGGAAGAGAAAGGGGAAATGAGAACGAAAAAGGAGAAGTGCACAACAATGAGTGAGATGAACTGATATAAGAAGATATGAGGAGAAAAGGAAAATTGAGGAGGACAGGCAAAAAGTGTAAGTAGAGCGGAGGAATAGGAAGAGGGGGAGGAGGAACAGGAGGAGGAGAAAGAAGATGAGGTAGAGACTCCATTACAATGTGTTATGACATATTCACCCTTAACCTGTCCATATGAATGTAAAATGGATGTAAAGCTTGAAGCTTGGAGATCTTGCTGACTATAGATAACGTCCTGTAAAATTGTAACACTCCTTTCAGCCTACATGTTTCGTCATATTATATTCTGTTATGTGTCAGTTGCCCATTTTAGATATATGCTTTTTTAAAGCACTTTTAGCATAATGGTGGCCCTGAATTAGCGCTATGATACAAAAGGTGTGGGGAAAAAAAGAGGCCTAAAACCAGAGTGCTGAAAAGGGGTGTTATAGTTAATGTAGTTTATCAAAACTCATCTGAAGGACTGATTAACACTTTAATTTTAAATTTGCAAAGTTTCAATGTATTGTGGTCATAGACAAAAGAGAGTTATGAATGTTTTATTAAAAATACCTGAAAATGTTCATGTAATAGACTTCAGAATCAACTCTAGTTTACATGACAAATGTTATAATACATGACCTAATAATGAAACTAAAATGAACTCATAATTAACTGAAAGATGTGCACATTTGGATCTAAATTGCAATAAAAGTAGGCTGATGAATTTTAAGGTTTTGTGTCTGATTAGATATCCTGTGCCAAATCACTTATTCTTGTTTTGAGGTGCCATTACAAAAGATATGTAAAAGATGAAGATATGAAATTTTACCACAGTAAAGAACATTGCAAGAACAATTTATTTGAGAACTTTCATATTTATAAAACTAATAGCATCACTTCTTTAAATCTTTGTTCAAAATGGCACTTCAGAGTGTTCTGTGAAATCTGTAATATGGGCTTTTCATATGTAAAAATAAAATGTTAATTATTGCTTATTTTAAATTTTTGTGAAACCATGTTGATTATAAATCAGTTCCTGAGTGCTTTGGTTTTTGGCCTTTTTTACTCTCGAACCTGATATATGCTATACTACTTTTTTCATGGACTGTGTGGTTTGTGTCGGACTGTGTGGTTCATGTGATTAATTCATTCTGCAAGTAATTTATTATTACTATTTTTAATGCTATGTTGTTTCAGAGAGAGAGTGGTTCTGGACTATGAGAAACGGCTGCGTCCTTACAATGGGGAGCTTGGCATGGGATCCTATGAGAAATGGCAACTGCCAGACTATTTCATGGTGGGTGGGAAAGAGGAAGTCTGCTAATAAAATATCATAAGCAGATGAAGGAAAGAGGAGCTGGCGCTGGATATAGATGGAAATAAACAGAAAATAGTATAGACGCAGTACCGAGGTGATTCAAACCATAGAGAGAAAGGAAAAAAACTGGAAGTCGTCGTCGGAGGGAATCAAACCCAGGACCTGCCACGGCACTGATTAGACTGGCCACTGCCAGAACAGCCGGTTTATCAACTGAGTCATCCACCACTCTAAAAAAGTGGTTTCAACCTCAGTAATAAACCCATGTTGCTGACAGTGACTTTGGCTGAAAAAAAAACCAGGAATGATTCACTGCGATCAAACATAAAGAAACAAACAAACACTGCTTTTGTTGTCCCTCTCTCTTGGCGACACAGTACACACCAACACAACACAGAAAGACAAACAACTCGTTGGGAGTATGCTCCGAAATGGTGTGCTTATAAGCATATGAAGGAAAGAGGAGCTGGCACTGGAAATAGATGAAAATAAACATTAAATAGTATAGGCAGGCCTTGGTTCAATTGCCCCCGATGACTACTTCCTGTTTTTATCCTTTCTCTCTATGGCTTTGACTCACCTCAGCACTGTGCCTATACTATTTCCTGTTTATTTTCATCTATATCCAGTGCCAGCTCCTCTTTCCTTCATCTGCTTATGATATTAAGCTGTTGCTAAGGTGTTGCTATGGTATCTGGAAGGGGCCTTAGAGTTTTTATCATATTCGCTGTATAATATCTAAAATTGAATTAGGTAGGTATAGATTCAGTTGATACATTTAGAATGTAGAAGTGAAAGCTGCAAGGCAGAGCCTCTTCATAATTGTATCATTGCCTTTGAATTGGGATTGATGATACTAACTAAATAATATTGACAATGTTGATTTCGATGAGAGTAAAAATTTATACCTCTCTTCTTTAATGAATCTCAAAATCACAACGTATTGCGTAGCATTGAAATTGTGGTTCCCTTTATTGAGTTAGACCACTGTATCATTGTATTATCATATTAATTATTCAATTTTTTTATAGAATAAATCTTAACAACATCTCAAATTTGTTTAAGACCTTTTCCTGTATATTCTATTATCCCATTGACAATGTAATGTTGTTATTGTTGACGTGACTATTGCTGTGGTATTCCAATCTCTTAGGTATTGGGGTTGTTGATGTGACTATTGCTATTGTATTTCAATATGTAGTGTTGTGATTGTTACTCTGACTGTTGCTACAGTATTTCAATGTCTAGTGTTGTGTTGATTGTTACTGTGACTGTCACTACAGTATTTCACAAATTCTAGTGTTGATGTGATTGTTACTGTGACTGTTTACATAACATAATAAGTTCAGGGCGTGGTAGAATTTAGTCTTTAAATGCTTTAAATATACATATGATTGCAGCAAAATATACAACCAAACATATTAACGCTCAATACAGTAGTTATTCTCACATAGATATCATTAGGAATATTGGGAAAATTTAAAAAGCAATACTAAAAGCAATATATCTATAAATTAAATTCATAACATTGTCTTGGTGTCATGCTATTCATCACGCTGTTGCTAAAGTATTTCACAATGGCTAATGTTGATGTGATTGTTGCTTTGACTGTTGCTATAGTAATACACAATGTTTAGTGTTTTTGTGATTTTTACTGTGACTGTTACTATGGTATTTCACAATGTCTAATGATGCTGGTGTGATTGTTTCAATGGTATTTCACACAGGTACGACAGCTTGTACTGGATTTCTTTGAGGACTTTCTGACCAAGCACACGCCCCCAGACAATGCCATCTTTGAGCGGGAAATGAGACAGTAAGAAAACCATAAAATTGGTGTGTAAACTATGAATCAGTTTGCAGGTTTGATGACACTGAACTTGGATAGCAGTGTTGGGAACCAGCTCCAAGGAGCTGGAAAAAACTCTGGATTACTAGAAATGAAGACAGGCAGATGATCAGCCCACAGAGTCTAATCTGATGTTGCGTAATGAGCAATAGATAAGGGATATTACTCAATCTTGTTTTGTTTTGTTATCCATATCCCTTCATACTTCCTAAGCAGTGTCAGGACACAGCTCCAAATAGATGGGAAAAACTCTGGATCACAATAAATGAAGACAGGCAGAAGATCCGTCCACCATGCCTAATCTTGCTTGGCATAATGAGAAATACAAGAGGTATCACTCGTTCTTAAGCCAAGCAATAGTTACTGTCGCCTTTGGTGTTATCTGCTGCTCATTGAGAAAGAACAATGAGCCAATTTACCACAGGGCGTTGGTCTTTTTGTCATCTTTTCATAAAAAGGCAGCAGAGAATTAATTATTTGTTTACATGACAATTCAGAAGATCATAAGATGAAAGGAAAATTTTTGGAGGCATTTATGATTGCATTAGCTAGTAATTAATTCACCATATTTATGTCCTAGTCAGACCTTAATATTTAAATTACTTTGCTTCTGCTTTAACAGGCATATGGAGAACAGGACTGCTTATGAAATGCGCAAAACTTTTTCTGTCTTAGATGAGCGCAAGTCAATCACTCTTGTCTGTGAGGAGATCATGCTTGAGGTATGGACATTTAACTTGTGGACGTTCAACTTGTTATGGACATCTGATTTGCTGTTGACATTCCATTTCTTGTGGACATTCATTCCAATTTTTGTGGACATTCCATTTGTCATTGAAATTCCATTTGTCATTGACATTCCATTTGTCTTTGACGTTCAATTTGTCGTTGACATTCCATTTGTCCTTGACATTCAATTTATGCTTGACATTCCATTTGTCGTTGATATTCCATTTGTCCTTGACATTCCATTTGTCCTTGACATTCCATTTGTCGTTGACATTCAATTTACTGTTGACATTCCATTTGATATGGACTTGCCAATTTCTGTGAACATTCAATGTTTTGAAATAACCACAACCTTGCACCAAAGAATGTAATCCTAATTAAACACAGACAGTATCAGGTATCCATCAAGGTCTACTTTATTGAACTTTGGCAATAACTTCGTTTCTTTTGCATCTGCTTGTACATCTATATTAACAAGTTTTCAATAAACTTCATGTGATTCTCATCTTTGGCAAGGAAGAGATTTTACCTCAGCTTTACTTCAAAGAAATTTTTTTAATTATTATTTTTATTGTTACTGTCTTTCAAAAGCAATATCTTATAGAGGAATAAACCACTCTGTGGATTTATATGAAAATTAATAAAATTAACTCTTCTAATTACATGAATGTAATGTATTTGGGAGAACACTTTACTCCAAGTTATATATCAGTATAGATAGAAGGCTAAGGTCTGGTTTTATTTTCTCAGGTCACAAGCGAAATGACAAGAAATGTAGGAGTTGAAACTCACCAAGTGCACTTCATGTATAAAAACCTAGCAAGAAATGCTTTCATTAAGGAAGCAGAGGTGAGGATGAGACTGCACCAACCCAGGAATTCTTTTCTAACTCCTCCTTCTCCCTATCCACCTCCTCTTTCACTTTCTCAACTTTTTTCCATCTCATACTTCCACTCTCCCTTGAAAGACACACAAAAAGTCCTGAAAAACAAACAAGCAAACAAACCCACCCCTCCTCCTCCTATAGGAAAATGAAACTTTAATTCAAACATATTGTATGAGTTCAATGTTCATCTGAATTGTTCATTTTGACCAATGATTAAATCTTGTTGTCCTATCTTAACTTACTGTTCTTATCTGACAAAAATATTTTGCTTTGGAGTGTTGTGTATATGGTTAGGCTACAAGTGGTATTTATTTTGCCATCTTGATAATTATAAAAGTCAATCTGGCATGCAGAAAATTCATGAGGAGTGGAATGATACAGAAATTGACCAAATAAAATCAATTGTTGCATTGTCTTTTTGCTTCAGGTTCAAGCAACTGGTAACCCCATGGGTCGTGATCCTGAAGATGAAGTGTACGACCTCCTGACAAGAGCTTTTCAAACTCTTCAGAAAGACAGAGACACACACAAGTATGGTGTTACCTTCAGAGTTGAATTATTTTGAAATGTAAATTACCTTTTCTTTCGTGGTCAGCAGCTTTGAAATTGTGGATGCTCATCTTCATTGTTAAAACAGCTATCAAATATGCAGGATGCAATTTAGAGGATGAAAAATAATATATCGTAACCTCAGCATACAGTTTTTTTAGAGGCAATGCTTGGTCTACAAACCCTCTGTATTAGCTCTTCCCATTTTATTGTTCTCAAGAAATTGATGCAGCTGTTTGTTTTTTTCTGTGGATATCAAAGCCCTTCCAGACTGTCAGGGGATTAATGCAGTGCTTTCTTACTTATAAAAAGAATAAACAAAAGAAACCGAGAACTCGATGAAGGGAATGTTCACAGCACGTGTTAAATGTAAAGAAAATTTTGGTTATAATCCATTAGGAATTTTTTATACAGAGATCTGCGTGTGATGAAGACTATGTTGAATAAGAAAGCATAATTAAAGGACCTTCTCAAGAGACCTGTAAATCAATAGGGATTGTGCGGAGCGCTGTATACATCAGCTTCATGTGTGCAAAGGGTTAATTAAATAAATCTGCCTTAGATAAGATGAAAAATCTGAGGAAATTTAGACTGGCTGGCTAGGTTTAAACATCTTTTTTTTGTGTGTGTGTTTGTGAATTTGATATTGTTTCAGTCTTGAAATTAACTGTGAAATCTTTTTTTTTTTTTTTTTTTATTTATTTCCCTGCTCAGGAAAGGAGTCTGGGCGCATTCCCAAATCATGACCCACCCCACAGCCCCACCTGTCCAGCCACTACGCAGAGACGCTGCCCCCTCCCCTCGTCCCGATGCCAAACCTAAACCAGCGCCACCTATAAGGAAACCAGACACCAAAATTCCTCCTTCTGATGAGTGAGTTGTTTGGTCCTGTCATTTTACTATGAATAAGTCATTGTTGTTTGTTGCAAATAAATCTGACAATGAAAAGGGAAAATCTTGTGGATGATGGCAAAAATGTTAGCACAATTAATATTTGAAGTTAATGTGGCAATTAAAAAATAAATGTCAACACTGTGGACCATAACATGAATTCTCATATTGTTTTGATGTTGTTCATGCTTTTGAGGGTGATCATATTGAGCACTTCTAAAGTTTTGATTAAAAATTTAAATGCTTTTGAAATATTGATTGAAAGTTTTCCCATATTATTATTTTCAAGACACCCTCTACCTATAGGGATTTTCAACAGCCATGAGAAATGGACAAAAGCATATTTTATCTGGTATTCTCATGTCTTCTTACCAGAGAGCCTTTGGGTGCAGATGTAACTTTGATTCGACATGGCCATCTCCACCCAGAAGACCTCAGGCTGACAAAACCTTTGAAAGCAGACGACAAGCAAGAAAAGAAGAGAAAGTTTTGGAGAGAAGTTTACAAGAAGAGAGAGCTCAAATATTGGACAGTGAGTTGGGTAGAGACGGTCTTGAATAGTTTTGTTATTGTAGACAGGTTTCTTAACTACCATTGCAAATATTGATTTCCATCTTCTGATCTCAAAATTTGGACAGAAAAAATGACGGCGACAGCACTGATTGCCGTATACGGGAAATACCAATCAACACTGGCATCACTGTTTTAAGAGTTAACTGCCATTGCAAATATTGACTTCAGTTGACTGATCTCAAAATTTGGACAGAGAAAATGACTTTTTCTCAAACTTTCTTGATTTTGGCTTTCCTTTTTTTTTGATATCATAAGAGCTTTCATCAAACAAAGAAAATATGTGTATTTTCTTCACTGCATTTCTCCAGAATCTTCACCCGTATATGTTCAAGGTTGGCCTTCCCAAGAGAGGTCAAGGGGTCGAGCTTATCACCCCCTCCCCTGACCACATGATGATGGCTGTGGGCACACGAAGCGGTAAGTCTTTTTCCATCGATCATCGACTTATTTGTCAAGAAGTTTAGGTTTAAAAAAAGGAAGAGGAGTAGATATTAGTAGTTATGAAAAAAAGAGAATGCATCCTGGACTGTGCAAAAAGGATGTAACTCAATCAGAATTTACCATAGAAGAACCAAATATCTATGAAAAGGTATTAAAGGTCACTGATGAAAAGGAAGCAATGGAGGGGGGAAGAAATTCAAAGAAATTCCAAATTCAATACAAAAGTCAATGATGAATTATTGTATAAGGATGTAGTTAAGAGAAGAAGCACACAAAGCCATCAAGAAAGGTTTGCTGTTGCCAGTTTTTAGACAATTTTTTTTCTTTTCTTTATCTTTTTACCTTTCTCATACCTTTCTCTTTGGCTTTGTCTTGTTCTATCTTTAATACCATCCTTGTACTTCTATTTATGACTGACTGATAAGCAAAAGTAAGCAAATTGTTGAGTGCACTGCTGAATATCCTTGTGGTCACTCACTTTTATATCAATGAAATGACTTGTTGTAAAGTATGCATGAATCCTCTTTTAAAGTCAAACAGTAGTAACTAATAGTTTTGTAATTTGGAAATTTAAAGGTAAGGTTAAACCTTATGACAAAAAATAACAAGTATACGGCCACTGCCTGCTTTTTGCATTTTTTTTCCAATGCCACTCTTAGTGTAATGTTTATGTGCAGTTCTAATCCCATGTTTTAGAGGATTATAACAAAATTGCATTATTATCTTAAAAAATGGCTTGAATTGCCTCCCCTAGGGGATGTGATTGTGCTGAACACCTTGGTGGAGCCATGGTCTGTGGTCAAGATAGACATTGGACCCTCTGGGCAAGGGGCAGTCACTCACCTGGCTTGGAGCCTTGACTCCTCTTCCCTTCTGGCTGTCCGCAAAGCAGTGAGTCATCCATCAGTGAACTAGCACCCAACCTTTCACAACCCCCCCTCCCTCCCACCCCCCCCTATCTTTATCTAAGATTAATCAAGATTAGGTAAGAAAATACCATAATATAGCCTTCACTACTCTCTGCCACAGCTTTTGTTTTTTTGCTGCCCCATCAGTATAGAATGTCTTGTCCCCAATCAGCAAGAAACTGATCGACTCTTGACTCCTTCAGACAGATCAAAGCTAAAAACAACAGAATTATTTTAGACTTGTTTTCTGCACTAAGTTTATCCGAATGACCATTGTGTGTCCTGTACCAGTACTCGTAATGTCTTTTCTTCAATCACCATGGAGTTAAGCAATCTACAAGTTCTTCTTTATCCTCATCATTATTACTATTTAGCAAAATATCAAAATGATTGCTGTTCATACTTACTTTACTGTAGCCTTGACCCGACCCCCTCTCCTGGGGTATAGGCCATTAACAAGAAACCTCCATCTTCCTCTGTCCTGGGCTGTCTTCTCCAGCAGTGACTATTTCTGGCTGACCTTTTGTCCTTCTGCGAGGAGGTCCCTTCATCAGGTGTTTCTTTGCCGACCTCTCTTCCTCTTGCCTTGGCTGTTATTGCTGTTCATGAGAATCATTTTTTTTTTTCAAGTGGAGATCATATTTGCATGTATGATTGTTTTCTACTCGCAGTCAGTTAAGAACCTTAGGACAGACACAAAAGACAAATTTACAACACAAGGTGTTATAAACAGATTAAATTTATCTTTCCACATATACAAGAGTAAGTAATTTCTCACCCTGTAGATCAATGTCATTGTTACTGGTCATGTGTTTTGGTACGAAACAAGATGGCACTGTGTGCTGATGTGTGCTCCAATTCCTCCTATGCTCAGGGCAGTGTGACACTGTGGAATGTGAATGGAGTGCAAGCATCATCACAAGCTCTGAGCGCTATGGGCGTGGCTGCCAAGGGAGGCAAGATCCAACCCCTTGCTCTGGACCAGGTTGCCTCCCTTGAGTCCAAAAAAGGGGACTTCACTCTTGCCACAGGTTTAACAGGCTTTTGTTTAGCTACTTGTAGAGAAAATCAAAAATGTATGATGTCCATTTCCATTGTTTTTTTTGATGATCTGATCAGACCAAAATATTGAAATCTGTTTTAAATTGGTTCTTGAATTATTTTGTGTTGGGGAGGATGGGGTAGGGTGTAAAGGAATAAGAAAACTTTTTGGTTAAAGTGTAGTTCAGGAATTTGGTAATATTTTTATAGTCTATAAGATGACGCAAATTATCACTTGATTTCTATTTTCTAGTTTGGGCATAATTTCACATGTTTCCTTGTTCACTTGGGTTTAATATTTCTTCACACATCTCATCTATTCTTGATCATGTTTTTAAAACTTTTAGAAAGTTATGATTCTATGCAGAGATGTTAAGTAAACTGTATCTGTGTGCACTGTGCGGATGTGTGACTTTGGCACTAGCACACCTGGCCTCCCACACGACTCCTCCATATTTTACTTCTTTTATTTTTGCCCTCATTTTTTTTAACAAGTCTATTCACAATAAATTATTTAAAAAAATTTAAATATCATGACAAGCATTTAACAGGAGTATCCATAAACACTGCTCTCTAGTACACTTTACACATGGGTTAATGATTTATGTTAACATGTAAAACTTTTTTGCAGGTCCATTAGCAGAGCAGAAAAATGTTCCATCAAAACCGTTGCCTGTCATTGCACACTTCTTTCCCTGCCTCACCTACCTCAGTAGTCAGGTAAAAACAAACCCATAAAGTGATGAATGATATAGCATAAAATATCTAAAGTGGTTTCAAATCTTTACTGTTTCTTTGTTGCCATGATGTATAGTTTTCTCAAGTTCTTAAGGCACTTGTTTCTGCCACAGGTAAAAACAGAAAATGTTATGGATTTATGTCTGTCCCATTCATTTGTAGAGGAGATACATCACAATTTGGATTGCATCAACTGTTTTCAATAGATTTAACTTTGTTACTATGTCTTAATTTCAAACTTATGTCTTTCAGTTCTCTGCCATATTACTCTTGAGACTGTTACATTTCCAATTTCTTCAATCCACAGTCCGTCATCTGCACAGGTTTAGAAAGTGGAGAAATATTTAAGTTTGATGCCCTTGGATCAGACTCTGAGACAAACCGCAGCAGGAACATTTTGTTGAAGCCCAGCGTTGAAGTCAGGGATGAGGATGAGGCAAACTTGACTAAGGGGGGCAACTGGCGCATGGAGATGTGGAGACAGCACAAGTACCCGATCATCTGCATGGGCTGCATGGATAATCTGGGGAAGCTGGTGACAGTGGATAGCAAAGGTTTCATCAACATTTGGAAATATGACACGTAAGCAACTCACTCCAGTTCCTATGTTTAATCTTCAAAGAAATGTGAACCAAAATATTTACCAGAATTTGCATAGAGAAGCAAAGCAACCACTGATTCTATTCCTCAGAGGCAATATTTTACATGATAGATTGCACTTGTATAGTACTTTACCCTACTAGAAAAAACAGGCTCTTAGTGCTTACAAGGGTTAGTTGGTGATAATGCCATTTTTAGAATACCTAGCAAAGCTACTAGTAGCTAATGTTTTGCCTAAAGCACAGGTGAACCAATTTGTAGGAATTGATTTGAAATTTTGCTGGACATGTGCAGTTGCCTCTTAATATTTAATGAAAATCCTATATTTAAAGCTTCTTGATACTGACTTTAAAAAAATGAATTCAGTTAATATGACAAACTTCTAATCATAACCTACGATGTAATTAGAAATTAACAGAACAATTCACTGCTATCAGTGACATTTGGACTTATTCAACATCAAGACTGCTCTTGTCCAACTCATTGGCTTGCCAGGCTTCATTCAGGATGCCTTTTTGTATAATGCAGGATCACACAACAGTTGGTTGACCCTGAGCATTCTGTCCGTTAATAATGGAACAGTAGGTTGTAGGTTGGTAAAATCATAAAACTAGAATGAAATCAGCTTGTTGCAAAGCTTGGATTACAGTAAATGCATCCTCAATTGAGAAACATAATTATTTAGTTTGTAACACAAAAATTCCTGGTGTTTTGATTGGCTGACATAGTGATCTGCTGTAATAGTTGAGTTCCATTTCATAACAAAAAAATGAAAAAAGTCTGTGAAAACAGCTTTACCATGTGCATGGTGTGGAGGTTGACATTTTGAGACAATAATTTACTTTCTTCATTTACATTTTTCTATGGCTTTGTCTTGTCCTCCTCTTGACACCATGCTCGTACAACTGTTTCCACTGACTTGCTTGTTTCGGATCTTTGTGATTTCCGGTGTCTGCTCCCCTCCAGTGCTTCTGTGTTTCATGAAATAAACACAAAAACAGCAGGAGTATAGTGTTAACTTCAAATACCATAAGCCATTCATTTTGACAGCAAGGATAATGGGTTGCAACAATACAAATGTAAAATTGATGTACACAGCCACATGGGAGCAACACTGCTGAATTTATTCACAGGTATCATTTCCAGGATAAACTGCCTAATGAGGATGACAGGTTGAAGTATTGTCTGTATCATATTGCCTAATACCCTCTTTTTGTTCAGGTGCTATTGCCTGTCATTAGCATTTCTCATAATTTTTCCATAACCCTTTAAACCCTGTCTTAACAAGACATGTAAAGTAAGGAGGTAGTGATCATGGATGCAGGACGTTTTGGGTGAACACCCTTTATCAACAATTACAAAATACGTAAAAAAAATTCTATTGGTGAAGAGACTCCTCCCATAACACTCCAAACACTGTGCCTTGTCTTTTAGGGATACCTGAGTCTTTCTACCTATTTTGTACATAATTAGAATATGTTGTTATTGTCTGTAATATGTTATTGTTACTTTTCCTGCTCAACTTCCAAACAAAGAACTTTTTATTTTCTAGGGTAGTCCATTCTCTGACTTTCCAAGGTTTTGCCCATCTCTCTTCCCATTAAAATTCACACGAACGATCTTCTCTTGGTTTCAATGTAGAAACCTGGATGGGGGCCATATCATTCTTTCAAAAGAAATACTAAAATAAATCTGTGTACATTTGTTTCCCTAACATGACAGTCTCCAGACAATGTCTCATAAAATGAGAAGTTTATTTCTTTACCTATCTACAAACATATTTCATTTCACAACTCTAAAATAACATCCTTTTGAAGAATTCCTTTTTATACATAATGAACTTTGCTATGCATCATTTTCATTTTCTTTAATCCTTTAAACTTACATATCTTCTTCAAATATATGAACTGACTCAGTGAGACTGAGTAAGACTGAGTAAGACTATCAATGTGTTTGTGTATAACCCAACCCTATCAAATTAAGTCCTGATGGTCTTGTTTCACTTTTTACTCCCTACTCTCTTTCAATCTTGGGAAATGAAGGTTTTTTAGGTTCCTTGGTTCAAATTTAAAGAACATGTTTCCTAGACTCAGTAAGTGACCTTCTAAAAAATTCTGAGATATTGCTTCTGCAGGGTTCCTTGTGATTTTCTCCTCTTTACAGCAAAAGCTCAAGACAGGGAGACCTTATACTGCCTTGAGATCAAGGTCCAAAGCACATAAATTTATTGACACACACAGAGGAGATTAAGGGGAAACAATCCTTGATGCAGCACTTAACAGCTTTGGAAAAATGCTCTTCATTTTTACAACAGCAATTCCCAATATGATATTATCCTTTTATATCTCCCTAAAAATTGAATGCTGTCTTTTGATTTTAGAAATCTGAGCTTATTAATTGGCCTGTATGGACATAATGAAAGTTTTTGTGAAGCTTCCAATGAAAGACTTGAAATTTTGTTATTCAAAGCTTTTGTCATGAAAACTGATTATTGTTTGAACCTGTGTAAGAAGAATAGGAACAAAACAATTTGTTGTTGAATGTTTTATCATAGCTTTAGAAATTCAATAACATCTTTGTCCCTTTTTATTACTTCATTCATTAGTTGATAATTCATATACAACTCCCATCAATTGATTATTTTGTTAAGATGTTTTTAACTTTCTGCATGCTGGTTGTAACATTCAAACCCCCAATAATGTTTATGACTGATTAATTGACCTTGGAAGGTGCAGTTATAGAATTCAAATAAAGGAATTGTATAGCAGTATTTCTCCCTTGCATTCTTTATTAAAGAGAACAATAAAAATTATATTAATTTTATTAAATCCAACTAATGATGCTAGAGACATGTTATGAAGTGTCCCTGCAGTTTCATGAAACAGGTTTGAATTACATTCTCTTGAGAGGGTGTGCCTGTATTCTTTATAAAAGAGAGTAACAAAAGTTATATTAATTTAGGTAAATCCAGCTAATGATGGTAGTGACATGTAATGAAGTGTCCCTGAAATTTCATGAAACAGGTCTGAATTACATTCTCTTGTGAGGATGTGCAAAACAAATAAAAGTCTGGTGTTGTTGCTTTTTTAAAAGTTTTTCCTTTGGGCATATGATCTGTGTTTTCTAATGATTTGTTATTAACTAGAAAAAAGTTGTGATAAAGAAAAAAAAAAGTTGTGATAATATGAATGAGGGACACTTTTTTCTACGAAATTGTCATAACTTTTCATCACCAACTTTCTGATTTGTAAAGTTTCATTTTTTTTTTTTCTTAAGTGAACATATTCTTCATATTTTTCAAGAAGTAGTAACAATAATCACTCTTAAGATATCATGTTCTATTTGGTCTACATTGAATCTAATACTAATTTATTTTTGTTTATTTTTTTAAATCTGTAGTCAACATGAAGCCCAATTTGGTTGGTTTTTCCCTGATGCCAAGTATAGACTGGACTTTAATAAGACCATGTACTCACCAAACAGCAATGAAAAGGCAAAGGTACGATGTGAAGGATTAACAAACTCAAAGCCATCTGGCATTGTACATTCACTGCACAGTAAAGGCAAAGTAGTTGTCTTGTGAGGCAAGAATTTTTCATAACTGAAAAACCAAAAAAGATGATCGACAAAACAAAGCGTTAAAATCTATGCTCTTTTTTTTTCCCTTCTGAAAATTTGGTTAGGTTTCAAAACAACTCTTTTAGTAAATTTTGAATACTGTCAACTTTATGTTTTTATTATATTTTCTCATTGAAACATGAATGACTCTCTTTTTCTAGATGACTAGTAAACGGCAAGCGTGATTCCAAACTTTTTTGTATGCATTTCAGGTGATATTCACTGACAGAGGAAGATCAAAAGACACTTCAAGAGTTAAAATTGCAAGAGAAAGAAGAGAAAGTAAAATTTGTCCTGTTTGGGTTTCTCTTTTGCATGAGAAGAGAAGTTCCCTTTTGTTATCTTTTCCTTAAATTAGAAATTGTTCATGTTTTTGCTGCTTTTAATGTTTTGTTGTTCTCTGTAACCCCCAGGTTCCTTTATTATTATTATATGGTTACATATAAACATAAAAAACCCACGGAACACAATCAACAA
>JBCIKM010038938.1:713-13213 GCA_039654465.1 Melibe viridis
CCCCCCCCCCCCCCCCCCCCCCCCCCCTCCCCCCCCCCCTCCCCCCCCTCCCCCCTCCCCCCCTCCCCTCCACAAATACAGCAGTAGCAGCAGCAACAGCAGTGCAAACCTACTCAACAACAGCTATTACTATTATTAAAAATAACTAAGACTCAACCCAAGGCGATCCATCTCAACGATTTCGATTTCATGTTCACCGTCAATAGGCACAGCTACTTGATTGCAGCTTTCTAAAATTAAATAGGGACGAAAATAGACTGGAGCATTTTGTTTTTGACGTTCAGAGACCAGTGGTGACAGCTTTCTATATTGGATAGACCATACTAATGGTAGCGTGATGGTGGTAGTGAAGGTTGTGTGATGGTAGTGTGAAAAAAGAAACACCCGGGGCAGCTTTTTCTTTCAACGGAGATAAAAGGGATTATACAAGGGATGATATAAGGGATACAAGGGATGATACAAGGGGGGGGGGCTGATACAAGGGGTGATACAAGGGATTATACAAGGGGTGATACAAGGGATACAAGGGATGATACAAGGGATTATACAAGGGATAGAAGGGGTGATACAAGGGATGATACAAGGGATTATACAAGGGGTGATACAAGGGATACAAGGGGTGATACAAGGGATGATATAAGGGATACAAGGGATGATACAAGGGATCGGGGGGTGATACAAGGGATTATACAAGGGATACAGGGGATGATACAAGGGATACATGGGGTGATACAAAGGATGATACAAGGGATACAAGAGATGATACAAGGGATGCTACAAGGGATACAAAGGATGATGCAAAGGATGATACAAGGGGTGATACAAGGGATACAAAGGATGATACAGGGGATACATGGGATGATACAAGGGATACAAAGGATGATACAAGGGATAAAAGAGATGATACAAGGGATGATTCAAGGGGTCATACAAGGGATGATACAAGGGGTGATACAAGGGATACAAAGGATATAAGGGGTGATACAATGGATGATACAAAGGATGATACAAGGTATACAAGGGGTGATACAAGGGATGATACAAGGGATAAATTGGATGATGCAAGAGATACAATGGATGATACAAGAGATACAAGGGATACAATGGATGATACAAGGGACACAATGGATGATACAAGGGATACAATGGATGATACAAGGGATACAATGTATGATACAAGGGATACAATGGATGATACAAGGGACACAATGGATGATACAAGAAATACAAGGGATACAATGGATGATACAAAGGATACATGGGATGATACAAGGGATACAAAGGATACATGGGATGATACAAAGGATACATGGGATGATACAAGGGATACAAATGATGATACAAGGGATGATGCACGGTATGATACTCGGGACACAAAGGATGATACAAGGGATACAAAGGATGATACATGGGATAATACAAGGGATACAAGCAATACATGGGATAATACAAGGGATACAAGCAATACATGGGATGATACAAGGGATACAAATGATGATACAAGGGACACATGGGATACAAGGGATGATGCACGGTATGATACTCGGGATACAAAGGATGATACAAGGGATACAAAGGATGATACAAGGGATACAAGCAATACATGGGATGGTACAAGGGATACAAAGGATACATGGAATGATACAAGGGATACAAAGGATACATGGGATGATACAAGGGATACAAATGATGATACAAGGGATGATGCACAGTATGATACTCGGGATACAAAGGATGATACAAGGGATACAAAGGATGATACATGGGATGATACAAGGGATACAAGCAATACATGGGATGATACAAGGGATACAAAGGATACATGGAATGATACAAGGGATACAAAGGATACATGGGATGATACAAAGGATACATGGGATGATACAAGGGATACATGGGATGATACAAGTGATACAAAGGATGATACAGGTTATGATACAAGGGATACATGGGAGGATACAAGGGATGATACAAGGGATACATGCGATGACACAAGGGATACATGGGATGATACAAGGGATACAAGTGATACAAAGAATGATACAAGGGAGGATACAAAGGATGATACAAGGGATACACAAGGGATATTTCAAGAGATACAAGGGATGATACAAAGGATGATATAAGGGATACAAAGGATGATACAAGGGATACAAGGGATGATACAAGAGATACAAGGGATACAAGCCTCAAATGCTACTTGATCAATGACAGCAAGAACCAGACAATATAACTTTTTTAATATGTAATTTTGTTTTTTTGTTTTTTTTTACATTATATTTTATTTTCAATTTGCTTTATTTCACTCTTTCTATCCCTCCTCTCTCTCTATGTGTGCCCAGACTCGATCACCTGGAGTACCGAGGGGTCGGGGGGCCCTCCTACCGGGGAGACTCCATGCCCCCCTCCATCTCAAACTCGGCCACCAGCTCCCCCATCCAAGAGGAGGGAGCTACCTCAGGTTCTTCTGGGGTCTACGCCAAGACCTCCTCATCCTCCTCCTCCTCCTTCACCCCTGTGGCCACCGCGACCCCAGATATGACCCCCAGCTCCACCCCAGGGGGTCACCAAGGCCTTGGCTCGTCCAGGACGAGTCCCCTTATCCACGCTGCTGCCACCGGATCCTCCCCTGCTTCCCCTAAGTCCAGGTAAGAATCTGCGTACACACAGCCTCTTTTCATCACACACCGCTGTTGCCCTGTAGTCAGTTAGATTCCGCGTAACTAAATGCTGGTACAGATTTTAGCCCCAAGACAAGTTTTCAGCTCCACAACTTCTCTTCCAATCTTAATATTTGTCTTTGTAATATATGCCCCTCGTAACTAAATGCTGGTACAGAATTTAGCCCCAAGACAAGTTTTCAGCTCCACAACTCCTCTTCCAATCTTAATATTTGTCTTTGTAATATGATAAGCTGACCGAGACTACAGTTGCAGTGTAACAAAAACCTTCTCTCAGATCTCAAGCTACCTGGTTTGAAATGTCCTTTGCTGAAAGAGAGTTAAAAAGGAATTAAATAGGAGAGCACTGTCAAAGAAAAAAACTATTTCCTTTCATTAGTAGTAGGCTTCCCGCGTCATTTCTGCCTTTTTGTCAGTAAGGAATAACATTGGGGTTCAAAGATCTCTCTTTTAAAGATGTTGTGTGTTTTTTACCAAGTATGCTCCACCACAATTCAAACACCAGCCCACCCACAAGGCCGGGAGTAAAACAAGAGTTATTATGATAGTTATAATACTTAACGATGCTCTTCACTGTAGCATTTTGTCTCATTAGATAGATAGATATAAAGCATTTATACAGCGCTTATCCACGGTCATGACCGTGCTCTAAGCGCTTTACAATACCATATCCCTGGCAGACAACCGATATGGAACACATGAAGAGACAAGCAGCCTGTTAGGCGCTCTACAAGACAATATTTCGGACAGAGACAAGATTGTGTGATCAACAACCACTTCCTTGTAACTGCTCAATGCATTCTTCTCGTTGCATTGCTCCTCTCCCTCCAGGTCCAGGTCGGGTTCATTCTCCCAGGAAGACTATGCCAACATGAGGCCGCGCTGCTACAGCTTCCACATCAACAGCGAGGGCAGGGCCGCCCGCATGCCCATGCCGCGCCGTATGCAGCAAGCTGCAGCCGCAGCCGCAGTTGCCGCAGCAGAACGCAGTCATGACCCTGAAGCAGACCTGTTGTCTCCCGACGGAGGAAGTCAGCAGTACCTCAGCCCCGAGATGAGGCGTGGCAGCGTGGGCACGGCCTACGGACTTCACTCCAGGAAGACGTCTCTCCTGGTGGACAGGCCCATGGCCTACGTGACCCGCGGCCTGGACGTGCCTGCTGGCAGGGCAGACTTTGAGAACAGAGGGCCCAGGGGCCAGCAGCCCTTCAAGGTAAAATGACTGTGCGCTGCACACGTGTGTGTGTGTGTGTGTGTGTGTGTGTGTGTGTGTGTGTGTGTGTGTGTGTTGTTGTTGTATTTGTGTGTGTACGTGTGTTTTTGACTGTCTTTTGTGTGTGTGTTTATGTGTTGATATTGTGAAAGCAGGGGGCGGTGAGGGGGGGGGGGGGGGGGTTGCTATCTGTGGTTGGCAGGATAGAGTGTTGGCAGACCTCACATCTTACGCCATAAAAAAGCGTAGGGGCTGAGTGATCTGTATGCTTTTTTTCTCCTTTGTACAATTTGAATCCTTTGTCACTGAGTCTTACTCTTGGTGCTGAAATGGATTTCTGAAAAAAAAAAAGGAGGCTACTTTGCTTTCTCCCTTTGGCTATTCCTCTTTGCCAACTGTTTTGATTGGTGCGTTGATCTATTCAAGTTAGCCTTTTTCTCCGCCTGAGTCAGCTTGCGTTTCTTTATTTGAACCTCTTGGATGTCATTTTGAAATATACTTATTTTAAATGTCAAATAGAGGAATATGAAAACATATATTACTACAGTGTAAAGCTAGTTAAATCCGCAAAGGGAAATAAATATTGGTATAGCGAATAAAACATTTGTTAACTAAAATATATAGTTTTCCTGAACGGCAATGTTATGCAATGTCTTCTACCCTCAAGTTAAATGATTTAGTTAAAAAAACATTTTAAATGATTATAATTCCTGATTAGTTGTTCCTCATTCATTCTGTCTTCTTGGCATCACCAGCTGATGAACGAGAACCCCTTGTACGGCATGCAGCTGACCCCTGAGTTGGCAGGCGCCCAGGGTCAGCCCCACCCGGGTCTGTGGCACCACCCTCAGGCCTCCGCTGCCCTGGCCCTGGGCCTGGCAGGCCCACACATCCCCATGCAGCAGGTCATGGCTGCCCAGAGGCAAAGGGAAGAGTTTGCCCGTTCCTTGGAGGCAGCTCGCCGTGCCGACTGGGACGTGTCCGGGACTACAGTGGGCAAAGGTCACCACCACGCCAGAGATCTATCCAAACCTGTGGCCATGGGGACAGTAGCTGCCGCTCCTGTGTCCCCCCACGACATCAACAGCTTGATCCAGAAGGACAAAGCCACCAGAGCAAGTGGAGATTACGGCAGGATGTCGGCAAAGAAGGAAAGGGAAAGTGAAAGTCCGTTGAAAATGAACCTCTCTGCCAGCGACTACCTGTCCAAGAGTAGAGCTGGAGGATTGTCCGCAGGTAGTGCCGGCATGCCCAGGTCCAGCCCAGTGGAGGAGAGGACAAAGTCTAAATCCCCTGCAACCCTGGGTGCAGAGAGCATGGAGGTGGACAGCGGCATGGAGAGCAGCTCCTCCAGTGGCGGAGCCCCACGGAGCTCCAGAGTTAAGGCATCCAGCCCTGCCAGTTCTGGCAAATCTCAAAATAGTCCAGAACCCTCCGAGGATCAAGAAAAATTTGGTGAAAATTTTGGACACAAAAAGTTTGATAAATTCCGTAAAGTTGACAAAAGCAGCGGGTCATCTAAAAATAGTACTAAGGGAAAACCCGTAGAGAAAGTTTCCACACCTTCTGGCATCAAAGAGGAAAAGATGGAAGATGAGGAAGAGATGAAAGTCGACCAAACTGATAGCGATGAGGAAGGAAAGCTACAAGTGGATGAAAATGAGGAAAGGAAATCCCCCTTTGGCGACCATAGTGGTGGCGGTGGTGACAGTAATGGCAGCATTAAAATTGAACCACCCTCTGACTATGTCAACAACAACAACAATGGTGTCAGCCCAGTTGGCTCCAGTAGGTCATCACCATCCCCCAACGGTGAACGTCCCAAACTGTCTGCAAAAGAGGCTCACCCCAATCTTCTTGCTCATCTTATGAATGGCGGCAACGGGAGCAGCTCTGCCAAGAAGTCCTCTCTGCCCTCCATGCCCAATTCCTCCCATGCCCCCACCCCCTCAGCCATGGGGCCTGGGTTTCCCTGGGCCATGCCCCTGACTCTCCCGTCCGGCATGGCCTCTGCACCTCATCCATTTGCCACACACCACCCGAACATCTTGAGCTCCCAACAGCAGCAGCAGCAAATGTTTAAGTTGCCACCAGGATTCAGCAGCCCAATTCAAGCCAGTATCAGTCTTTCTGCAACCTCATCATCACCTTTGTCGTCAACATCTTCCTCAATGTCGGCAGCCAAGCAACCTCCTCTTTCTGGATGTCCTTTCTCCTCCATGGCGCACCAACCCGCCTCCACCCTCCCTCACTCCAACTCCATGTCCAACCTCTGCCAAAGCAGCCAGGACCCTGCCAAGAAGTCGTCGTCCTCCCCAAAGGATGAGTTCCACGCTGTGGCCGTGTCGTCTTTGAAAGACAAACTCATGAGAAAGTTTGACAGCATGGAAAACTTGACCAAGATTGATCGCACAAATTTGCCCTTGACCTCATCTGGCTCGTCCGGCGCTCTATGCACAGTTCCTAAACCCTCTACCGATGCCAGCCACAGTCACCCAAGGCCGAGTGACTCAATGATCTCAACATTTGACAGGAATGCCATGTCTCAGAACAACACCACAGAGTTAAACAAAGAGCTGGCAACAAAGCTAACTCTGTCATCGAACACCGCCCAGCCGTCATCCAGACCAATATCTTCTGTCGCATCACCTGGCACAGAATCAGCAGCAATGGACACATCTCAGACTCCTACAGAGGAGTCCGTCTCCCCAGCCCTTTCGACTTCATCCTCTCAGAATTTGCCATCCCCATCAAGATCCTCACCACATGTAACAGCACCAACCTCCTCTACTGCCTCATCATCCTCATCCTCTACGTCATCTTCCTCCGCTACTGAAGCAAATAGAGTTGCCGTCACCTCAGGCTCGAGGTCGGCATCGCCCTCATTGCCTGCCCGACCCTCCTCCTCCCCTGCCACACCCCCTTGCCCCTCCGGGAGACTGCCAGCCCCCCAGGCACAACATCCCTTCATGCCAGACGCGGTACCCAGCACCAGCGCCGGATCGCACCCGGCCCCCCACCCCAGCCTGGCCCCCCCAGGCCTGTCCCCTGTGCTGCTGTCCCAAGGACTCCACCCAGGCACTCTGCCCATGTACCATTCGATGCTGAGTCACCAGTACTCCGCCTCCCTGCAGCACTCCATGGCCGCTATGGGAGGAGGTGGAGCAGGTGGAGCCCCAGCCCGGGCCAACACCTGCTCCGCAGCTACGGGTCCCATGGTGCCTCCTCTTGCCAATATGCAGCACTTTGCCCAAATGTATGCACGCAGCCACCCTGCCACCAGCAGCCTGGACAAAAGGTGAGACGGTGAGTCCACACTTAAGCATCACGCCCTCTCCCCTCTAGCCAGTTTAACTGCTTTCTAATATTTTCAAACATTTTCAGAAAAATAAGTTTTTGGGGGTTTTTTTTTCTTTTTCTTTTTTTTTCTTTTTCTTTTTCATTTTTGTTGCTAAGAGTGTTTTTCCTTTTTTGAGGATCAAAACTGAAACAGGAAAGGCCCCTAAAAGTTGATTTAACCTTTACTTTGAAGTTGACGTTTTAACCTCATAATATTATGGTAAACATTTCTGAAAAATACAATCACGGCACCCATCGCCAAACCCACTACCTGAACATCCAGCCTACCAACCGAGCCATCTGTCACTCTAAAACTGTAAAAAATAAACTTTGGTTGTGCAGAGCTGGTAGGGCTGTTTTTGTCCATGCACTTGTTGCAGAGTGGCCGTTCTAGTAGGTAAACCCTTTAGTCTCCACCTTCCATGAAGTTTTGGAAATCCATTAATCTCCAGTCCTCTGCCTTCCTTTCACCAGACTGGGTGTGTCCCAAATGGAGGATCCTGCCCATCTCGCCCTGCCTGGCACAACCCCATCTCCCTCCAGCAGCCCCAAGACCCCAGCTTGATGGAAAGACCTTGACCTCATGGAGAGTCCTTAACCTCATGGAGAGTCCTTGACCTCATGGAGAGTCCTTGATATCACGGAGAGTCCTTGACCTCAAGGAAAGACCTTGACCTAGACCTCATGGAGAGTTCTTGACCTGAAGGAAAGACATTGACCTGGTGAAAAGTCCTTGACCTTCGGGGTGCCCCAAACCACCTCCTGGTGACAGGGCAAAAGTCACTAATTGCCTGCCCGTGTGAGAATCTGGTGGGGAAGTATTTATTCTGTCGTGCATCGCTTGTTCGGGATGTTTTTATTTATTCCAAGAAGTCTCACATCGTTGAGGGATGTGTAATTTATTCTGAACTCATTGGACGAGATCTTGTTGTTCCTTGTGTGTTTTTTTGAAGACATGACTTTGTTATCTTTCCTGAAGGAGGTGAGGTGCATTGTGTGTGATGGAATTCCTACAGCTGCAGGAGACGCAGTCCGGCCAGTCTGAAAGACTCGATAACTCCTGATTGGACCTTGTTTCTCTTTTTAAAAAAGCATTTGTACAAGCAGCAAATAAATATTTTATCATAAGATACAATAATTTATTTATCTTTCCATTTTTAGTGACGTCAACGATGAACATAATATGTGATGCATTTTTACAACAGAGACTATCCAATGTACAGCCGCATTTACCATCTGCCCGGAGGCCGGGGATAATAATATTGGTTTGGATTGTGTTGTTGTTGGATTGGAATATAAGTGAAGAAGAATTAGTGGAATCAATCACAGGTTTGTTTTCTGTTTGAAGTCTACATCTGTTAGACGCTCTTTGCAGCATGACTCGGTTAGCAAACCTGATCAGTCAGTTCTCACTGAAGCTGTTGTTGAGTGTAGATTTTTTTTATGGAGGGGGATTTGAAAGAGAAACGTTTCCATGGGTTTAAGAGATTGATAAAAATACTTATTTTATTTTTTTTAATATGAAAAATGGATGAAATATTTGTCGGTCTGCCTGTTGTCTCAGACTCGGCAAAGACTGTGTAGGTCGATGGTTAGAATTGATAAGTTTCGACTAAGACTGCTTCTTTGAGAAAAAAAAATATAAAACCAACAAACAGACCAACGAACAAACAAACAAAAATAATAAAGACTTCCATCACTGTTGCTGTCCATTTCTATGGTTTGAGAGTAAAGATAACATTAACAAGATAACGCAACCATTCTGGTTCTGATTTGATTAGATATCCACTCCCCAAATGCCGCAGCCGCTCCAAAATCGTGGGACTTTTTCTCTGTTTTGAAAAAGTTTGAAGTTGTAATATTTTTCTGAGTAGAGGGGCCACAACAGCAAGTTGTACATTGCTGAACTGGAAGGGGGAAATGTGACGATGATGATGATGTCATTTTGTTTATGTTTTTTTAAATCCATGTTGAAATTGTGGATTGACCAAAAAAGATGTCGAGTTATTGAGACGAATGGAATTACAAGATACGTTGCTCTATTGTTGTTGACCTTTTCTTTGCTTTGCTTTGCTTCTCCTCCAGCAAGACTCAATGTATGATAAGAACTGGAAAGATTTAAAATCAAATTTTTATCAGTGTTGCCTTTACCTGTAAATTTATAGCCCTAACTTATTCTCTGTGACAAAATGAGTCGACAGATGTCTGTATGTCTGATGTCTCTGCTTGATGTTTCTCTCACTCTCTTGATGTCTCTCTCATTCGCTTGATGTTTCTCTCACTCACTTGATGTCTCTCATTCGCTTGAGGTCTCTCTCACTCAGAACCCGAGATGTCTGCTGTCTCCAGTCCTCACATTGAGGCAAAGGCTTTTTATGGACAAAATGTATCTTTAATAATAATGTCGTACCTTACGTATTATTGTCATAGTTTGACTCCGAGACAATAGTATTTAACTATTCACAGCCTCTTCAACTTTGGTAGATGTAGATACTTATCACTGCCATAGGGTTGGTCGACCTGGTTGCTTGAACTGTCGTTGCTCTTCTACCACCAGTCAGAGTCAAGGCAAAATTCCAAATTCATAGATAAAAAAAAAAAAGAAAAGGTGCTCTGTGACATACATTAGAGTCAAAACCTCAAAAATGGAGCCTTATATCTTTATATATAATGAAAAAGAAGAAAAGAAGTCAGGAAAGCTCTAAAGGGGATGAAAGCTTTGTGAATCAGTAAATGATTACCTAAATAACAAAATTTAAAAAATTAGTCCGAGTCGCTGAGTTCCAGGAAGGCCAAAGATCTGCTGAGACAGACGACTTGCTGCTTGTTGTTGTTGTTTCCTTCTGTTTTCAACGTTTTCCTTTTTCTTTGTTTTTTTGTTTGTTTGTTTGGGTTTTTTTCGCCACCCCTTGAATAATTCATCTCTCTCCCGATAGAAACCCTCTCTTGTCTCTGTCTGTCTCTTGGATTGTAAGTAATGGTGATATTTATCTTGACTTGTTGAGATTATTAAGTGGGAGTTTGTAAGTATGTCATCATTACATCCCAGTGCTCTCTTTAGCTTTTCTAAAAATACCTTTTTTTTTCTTTTTCCTATTTTTTTTTTTTTTTGGCTTCTGCTTTAGTGAGGCTTTCTAATGGCCGTCTTATGTACAGAGCACTCGCTGTTTTTGAAGAGACATACTGATTTGATTTTTGTGTGTGGGTTGACGACTAAGAATGCTGTGAATTTTTTTTATTTTTAGATATTCTCTCTCATGTGGCTGATCATTGAAATGAATGATGATTGTTGCCATACATCTGTGATCGTTTTTTTTGCTCGGTTCGCAAAGTCAGGGGTGGTGGCTGGGGTCTCGGTGTTGTGTATAGGAACGCTTGGCATTACCCTTTTTTTTTTTTGTATAATTTTTTTTCTCTCGCTTTTTAAACTTCTAAGTCATTGGTGTTAAGCTTATTGATTAAGACACATTGGTGTGTGAGGTAATTTGGTTTGTTGTGTATAAATCTGTGAGGACAAGGGTGTCATGTTGTACCGTCCCACGCATGATGTTTGACGGTCTGTGGTCTTTTTAAAAAAAAATAAAAATGAATGACCTCTTTTTCTTTGACTTGCCAGTGTTTGCCAGTCTCTCCTTTGTTTGATTCTGGTTTTGCAGGGCCAGCTGAGGCCAGTACAGGTAGCTGTCCTGTCAAGGGTGTGTAGGGGTGATTCTGGTTTTGTAGGGCCAGGTGAGGCCAGTACAGGTAGCTGTCCTGTCAAGGGTGTGTCAAAGACAGCTAGAGCCATCATGCAATTCCCCAGGGCATGAAATCGTCTTCATTTCACTTGGATCACGGAGAGAAAATGTATTGTTCCTACCTGCCAGGATGCAAGTCTTGTTCTAAAGGTTTCCTATAGTATAGCTGTTGACAAGGCACTGTTGTGGGTGGGAGGGGGCCGGTAGGATGTTCATTTCTAGCCATGTGGTCCAATTTTTTTATTTAGTAATTTCTTTTTTGAAACGGATCTTAAGAGAATCATTCCTTTATGTAATATATTATCGTTTCTTACTTCAATCATGTCAGCCCATTCTGATCAGACTTTTATCTCTGTCGTAGGCACTATTTTATCGGTTCCACGACCAGAAACAAGTCAGTATTTAGGGTGTGATGGTTTCAAGCATAGTATACCTGTTGTCTATAAATATACCTGACCATCTAGCCAAGTGATAATGGAGAAGAACACAGACACACCTGGTATATTCAATTAAAGAAATAGTATAATAGAAGTTTTTAATTTTTTTTTTTTTTTAATCGACAACAGATGAAACGTATGAGTACAGTGTACAAAAATGGACAAGCAATGAATGCGTCCAGTTCCCCAATGAATGCGTCCTGAATGCGTCCAATTCCCCAATGAATGCGTCCAGTTTCCCAATGAATGTGTCCAGTTCCCCAATGAATGCGTCCCCAATGAATGCGTCCAGTTCCCCAATGAATGTGTCCAGTTCCCCAATGAATTCCTTCCCATGTTGTACTCTGCCACTGATTGTGTATAATTATTCATTCACATTGCCAACATGCCTCCAATCATCATGGCTGCATATTCCTTCCCATGTCAAATTATAGTCAATGTCCTGCACACAATTTCTTTTAAGAATTTCAGACTGAACGAATACCTTTGTAAGGGGAGGAAGGAAGGAAGGAAAGAAAGAATGCCTGCATCTGAAGATTCAGTAATTTTTGAGGAGTTGTGTGTTCAGATTTTTATTTTAAATTTCCCTTCTTTTTATTTATTTATTCTTTTTTAATTTGTTTTTGTTTGTTCTTTGTTGGTTTTTTTTGTTTGTTTTTGTTTTCCTGTTTTTTTGTTTTTTTTGGTTTGCTTGTTGGGTTTTTTTGTTTTTGTTTTTAATTCTCCAATTAGAATTCCCATTCTTCAGATATCAGTACATAACATTTTGTCTAAACTGAAGGAATGGTTTGAAGAGGATGTTGTTTAGGGCGTGATGCAAGCACCAGTGCCACAGCCCACTGTTGTATCAGTTGCCCTCCTTATCAGAGTAGCATCATCTGGTCAGGGCTGTGTTAGCTGGTCACGTTACAACTGACTTTGACTGTCATTGCCACAATCATGGTTGAACTGGTCACGTTACAACTGACTTTGACTGTCATTCCCACAATCATGGTTTAACTGATCATGCTACAACTGACTTTGACTGTCATTGCCTCAATAATGGTTTAACTGGTCATGTTACAACTGACTTTGGCTGTCATTGCCGCAGTCA
>JBCIKM010039049.1:0-15890 GCA_039654465.1 Melibe viridis
TTGTGGTTTGATCTGTTCCCTCTTTTAACTAATTCTTTCATCTTACTTTCCTCTGGGCTCCTCTATGACCCTTGTGTATCGTGGGGCCCTAAAATCTTCAATAAACAAACAAACATATTTGATGTCTATTAAGAGCTTGAATGAACTGATTTGAAAGGAATCTATGATTTTTCTTCTTAAAATTTGGTTGGAATTCTCAATTGGGAAAGTGTATTGTTTATTATTTTTGTTCTTCAGGTGCAATCTGGTCAGCATGTGTTGTCTAGTGTTGCTAATACGCAAGTATCAGCAGCAGCAGCAGCACAGTCTCAGCTGTCCCAGCAACAGCAACATGTTTTCCAGCAACAGCAGCATCAAGCTCAGCAGCTCTTTCAACAGCAATTTAATCAGCTGAAGGCTCCAAATTCAGCTGGAAACAACACCATTGCCATTAATAAACCTCAAGTGGTAATTCTCATTTTCATTTTCTCTCATATCTCTTAATTATCCCTAGAAGTTCAAAATGTATGATAGGATGTGGTTTTTCTTTCTTTCTTTGGTGTGGGGGTTGATATTGCTCCTATATTTTGAGTATCAACTTTATTTCTATTTTCTTCAGGTTCGGAAACAACAGCGTGTTGTTCAACCAAATTCCCAAAACCTCATTCAACAAAATTCCATCAATGTTGAAGGGACTGTCCCTCCCTCTGGGATACCAAATCTTTCGGCTATTCCAACTGCCATTGATAACAACAGCCTTTACTCATCTGTGGTTGACTCCCAGACCGAGAGTAACCATGATACTGCTCTAACTTTAGCTTGTGCTGGTGGGCACGCTGAACTTGTCAGTCTGTTGCTTGCCAAAGGAGCTGATATTGAACACAGAGATAAAAAAGGTGAGACAAATTGCAGCATGGGGCAGGGTCTCTTTGTCATCGTTACTGCGCAAGTTGCTCATTTCAACATCAAAATACGCCCTGTTAATCATATTTCTTATGAACAAACCTGACATCATTTGAAAGTTGAAAGAACGGAGTTCAACATGATAGAATTTTTGTTTAGGTATATTTTTAGTAACAAACTCAAAACGATACCAAAAGGCCAAATTTCAGAATTGCTGATATAAGTTCCGAAAAGCTTTGGAAAGTCCTTCCACACATGTCATCATTCTCATAACTTTCCTGAATGGAATGAAACATTTTCTTGCATCAGAGTGTTTGCTGGCAAGAAATTTCAGAATATTATCACACATGTTGAATGTAATTATTAACCGTGTTCAGAAAGAACAACATTCAGAATAAATGCATTATTCTACGCACTGCCAACTAATATAATTGATTTTTTAACATACTAAATGCGGTTAGTTTGTCACACTTTCTTGAAATTTTCATTGTTATAAGCACATTGGTTACGATTTTGTGGCAGATTTGGAGGGATCCCTTTTTATGGGTCACCTGTCAATTTCCTCAAGTGCTATTTTAAAACAATATCAGTAAAATTATTTTGTTCGTTCATTAGCAATAATTCGACATAGTTTATATTGAAAATAACTTTTTTAATGGCATCAATTTTAATCCATAAACTATAAGTAACCTGCTTCTACATAGACCTCAAGAGGTGCGTAAAATGCAATGACCCAAGAAGAAACTAGGTCAAAAACTGAATGGATATTACTGAAATTTGAAATTAAGTTAAGACTTTTGTTATCCATATCCCTTTATACCAACTAAGTAGTGTGAGGAGCCAGCTCAAGGAGCCAGGAAAAACTCTGGATCACAAGAAATGAAGACAGGCAGAGGATCAGTCCACTGTGCCTAATCTTGCATGGCATAATGAGAAATACAAGGGGTATTACTCAATCTTAAGCCAAACAATAGTTGCTGTTGCCTTGATGGGATCTGCTAATTGATTAAGACCAATGAGCCAATTTACCACAGGGCGAATTAGGTTAAGACAAAAATAATAAATGACAATAATAAATTTATGCTGCGCAATGTATCCACAAGTGTGCACAAATGCGCAAAAAAATCCCCCTGAAAAGATACTAAACAGTAAACATTAACATGCAACATGAAATACTAAACATCCTGCATACCGCAGTTACATGACTTAGAGCCGCATGCAAACTTTCAAAACAAACCATTCATGGGCATAAAAGTTATTTAGGGTGGAATGGATTGTAAAAGTAAAGTTTCCTTCTAAAACCTTTACTTTTTTGTCATTCTTGAACAGGTTTCACCCCCTTAATTTTGTCTGCCACTGCTGGTCACGTGGATGTTGTAGAAATTCTCCTAGACCATGGAGCAGACATTGAAGCTCAATCGGAGAGAACAAAGGATACTCCTTTGTCGTTGGCCTGTTCTGGTGGACGCTATGAGGTAAAGAAAAAAGAAAAGAATTTTAACATTGCAATGGTTTTGTTAGCTTGTGTTTACCAGTTACAGTAATAATTATTTCTATAGTGTCAACATCCTATATTATGCAAGCTCAAGGCGCTTAAACATGCAAATGAAAGAGTAGAAATATGCTCTTAAAAGAATCTCTACCTTGTAACCCGGATTTTTTGTACAGGCCACTTGTGCTATGTGGCTTATGCTTGTGCATAGTCAGAGGGATGTTTTTTTGCAACTTGAATTTTGCTTTCAACTTCTGTTGTTGTTTTAAGGATATTTTTTGTTCCCCCTGTAAATGGAAACATTTCTGAAGAATGACAGAAATGCTTTGTAAATTATGGATACCTTACCTCTGAAGAATGACAGAAATGCTATGTAAATTATGGATACCTTACCTCTGAAGAATGACAGAAATGCTCTGTCCCTTCACCTTTCTAAACATTTCACTGCTTTGACTATTTATAATGTCTATGTTTTATGATTTTCTTATGTTTCTTTTTTCTCTTTTTCCTATTTCAGGTGGTGGATCTTTTGCTTCGAAAGGGGGCAAATAAAGAACATCGAAATGTCTCTGACTACACCCCTTTGAGCTTGGCTGCCTCAGGGGGTTACGTCAACATTATCAAATTGTTATTACATGAAAATGCTGAAATAAACTCCAGGTTGGTGGTGCAGATCTAAGAATGCACAAGCATAAATATTCAAAGCCTGATATTAAATTCAAATCACTGAAAATCTAAAAGAGTAAATTAAAAAACAACACTCTGGAACATCATTAATGACTCTTTATCTCAAGTTATTGAGTTTCTGAATTCTCTGACCAGGCTGCCTTAGTAGTACCTGCGATCTTTGTTAATGACTACGAGTGTGTTGATGACTTTTTGAAAATCAGTATCTATGGCAGCCATGGCCTAAGAACATGCCCTTGGGAACATCAAAATATTCTGATCTTAAATGGATGTTTATAGGCATATTGTATCAGAGAATCTTAAGAAACCACTAAGCAATCACTCCAGATTCTGTCTAACCAGCCAAGGGAGGTACCCATTGTAACTGCTATAATCTGACTCATCCAATTGTGCTTGTCATTCTTCCTACAGGGGATGAAACTTGTCACTAGTTTCCTTTGTGATAGAGTATTGAGCTGTTGTAATAGAAATTTACTATAATTTCTGCCGCACAGATGGAGGTGGCACTTAAAAGTTGTATTTATTTGATATTCTTATCCACTGTCTTCATAATGATTGTGTAAAAAGCAAGTCACAAAGCAATGGTGTTGCAATTGGTGTCAATTTGTCATGTATTTACTTGTGAAACGGCTAGGAGACTGGATTTATTGTGTACACATTCATTTTCAGTATAACTTCCTTTATCTGGACACTTTATGAGATTTAAATCATTAGCAGTGCTTTGACCAGTCATTTCCTTTCAAAATCATCTTCTTAGTTGGCCTTTGCAGTGTTTTCAAGGGAGTAAATTTAGAAAGAAATGTTTCCTGAGAAATTCAAACTCTTAGTGGGATTGTTTTAAAGGTGATTTATTCTTAAGCCATGGCGACTGCATTGGACTACTTTTTTTTCTGGACAATCATTTGATTATTTGCAAATACTGTCAATGTAAGGTTGTATATAACTGACATAGCTTCATTGTTATTTTGTATAACCACTTCATTTGAACTTTGATCTTATAGGACAGGGAGCAAATTAGGCATATCTCCTCTTATGCTAGCAGCCATGAATGGACATACAGCAGCTGTCAAGCTTCTTCTGGATATGGGCAGTGACATCAATGCCCAAATTGAGACAAATCGAAACACAGCACTCACCTTGGCATGCTTCCAAGGGAGGCATGAAGTGGTCAGCCTTCTAGTAGATCGTAAAGCCAACATTGAGCATAGAGCAAAAGTAAGTTCTCATTCCCTTTCACCAACAACCCATCTTTTTATGAATTAATTTAACTTATCATTGGAATGACAATACTGTAAAAGTTAGGAGGTTGTATCCGGTAGGGGGTGGGAGAATAGGAATGAAATTGTAACACATTACTTCAATTATAAACTTTTCTTTCTGTCCTCTCTTTGAGCTAATTTTTCATCTCTCACTTTATTGCTCTCTCCTCCTCATCTCCAGACTGGCCTCACACCGCTAATGGAAGCTGCATCAGGAGGATATGTAGAAGTAGGAAGGGTACTTTTGGACAAAGGGGCTGATGTAAATGCCCCTCCAGTACCCTCGTCGCGAGACACAGCTCTCACAATTGCTGCTGATAAAGGACACTACAGATTTGTAGAACTACTTCTGCACAGGTATTCATTCTATACTCATTATAGCACTCTTGATGTGTGATTTATCTTGTCTTCTGTTGCCTTAGTATCTGCAGTTACTAGACCTGTCGTTCGTACCAATTAATCGTTATTAAACTGAGTTTCGGTTGGAAATATTGTAAAATACTGATTTGCAGTACAGTCAAACCGATTTTTTTTTAATTGGTTAAAAAAATGTATGGAAATTTTTTTTCAAAAATAAAAAAATTTCTGTATATTTATTTTTAAAACGTGAATGAAAAACAACAAACCGAGATGGCTGCGCTGGGTAGAATTGCTTTCCTCGAATACCTTGTGTGGTTGTTATGTTGTAGGGGGAGGGGAGGAGACTGCTAATGGGTGATACAGGGCTCGTCTGCAGCAATTAATCAACCCCAGTGGCATGCCAGACTCTCTGTGGCAATTCCCGACACCAATCACCCAGGGCTACGCCATGCGCTCACCTGCTTAGGCCGTTTCGGCTACAAACCACTATTCTACTACATACTATTGCGGTCAACTAGGTTTCTCATTCTGTACTCTTTGCTCATGGATTAATTGCTTGTTTTCATCATTTGTTTTGGATATTAGTCCATTGGTCGGGCTAGCATGTTCCTTGACCTGTTAGCGGATATCCTACAGCTAAAGGCAAAAATGATTACGAGGGGTGAGACCTGCTGCTCCTTTTGACCCCCTGACCATTTGGTCAAGAGGGTTTAGAGTCAGGCAAGAGTGGAGACGGCACTTGTGTCGTATAAAGTGTAAATACTGTTTCATTGTCATTTTTCCATTGTTGTGGTTGTGATCGGATTAGGAGAAGCCTGTCAACTTGAAAGTGGACTGATAGGCATGGTATCGCAAATGTGTACGAATTTCAGATGTCATTGGTGAGCCAAACACTTAAAAATTAGCTTGATACCGATTTTCCCCCCTCAAATACCGATTTTTCAAGGTGATCATACTGATTATTTATCTTCACTGGAATGGCAGGTCTGAATTACTTTTGTTTTTTTTTTGCTGACAATTTGAAACATAACCTTATGATTTATAGGGACCAAAAAATATTTACAGGGACATGGAGACATTCTAAATAGAATTTTTTGGTCTCATGAATACCTTCGGGATGTAGAGACGTAATGAATGAAATTTTGGGTCTCACAAATTTTACTTCTAATTGTCCATCCACTCATGCTCTGTAAATTAAATTTCTTATTGTTAACTAAATTGCTAGTAGATTTAGACCTTTTGATGTGTTATGCATTTTTTCACTTTCTGTTTTTAATTTTATAATTTTTTTGTTTATGTTTTCTTGAATCTAGGAATGCTGCTGTAGATGTCAAAAATAAGAAAGGCAATTCTCCACTGTGGTTAGCTTGCAATGGTAAGTTCAAATCATGAAGAAAAAATAAAATCAGTATCTTCTAGTTAGTAATTAATTAAGCTCTTGATAAAAAATGGTAGGCTTAATTATGTGATGCTTTCAAAACATTCTTTGAGTTTCATACAGTGACAACATACAAAACCTTTTCTAATCCATTAATTTACAGGTGGCCATGATGATGTTGTGTCCTTATTGGTCCAGGCTGATGCAGATATTGACAGTCAAGATAATCGCAAAGTGTCATGTCTTATGGCAGCATTTCGACGTGGTCACTTGAAAGTGGTCAAGTGGATGGTTAAAAATGTAACCCAATTTCCATCAGAGAGTGAGATTAAACGCTACATCTCTACCTTAACTGACATTGTGAGTAATGAAGCTTTACCTCTAAGCTTACCTAACACTGAGAAATAATGTTCCATGTTCTCTTTTGAACTTAATATACTAAAAAGTTAAAGAAAGTACCCACCTATCCTCATTTGGATACCCATCTTCTTGTGGATTTTTTCTCTCTTAACTGCATAATATAGTTACTTAATGAGATGGGTTTTGAAATGAATGCTTACTTTGAATTAAGGTCAGTCAAAAATCTCTTTGAAATTTATAATGTAAACTTGCAGACAGAAATAACACACCAGTTTTTAAAGCCATTTTATGCAGTTGCGGTATTTGTCAGTGACATAAAAAATTGTCAAGTTTAAGGAGAATTCATCATTTTTTTTATTGTTCTATAGTTGTCCTTTAAAATACTTCATTTACAAGGCTTCAAACAAAACAGGTCAAAATTGTCAATTGCAAAATTTGATACAAAAGCTTGGAACTGATGAATCTGACAGTCTTTATTAATTTGCTTTGTTTGCTTGAAACAGCTGTGGACAAAATTCAAATTTGATTGACAAATGTGTTTTCAACTGTGTAAATGGTGTGATGAAATGTATAGTTTTTGTCTTTTTTAATAGTGAAATAAAAAAACCAAAAATCTGTCTATGGCTATGAGATTGTGTGCAATTTTGGTTGCATTAAGTCAACTTTAACAAGATTATTGTCAAAGGGGAATGTTACAGGTAGGGTAACATTATGTACTAGGGTAGGGTTCAAAACAAAAAACTACTAATGAAGACAATGAGCAGATCTTGCACAAAATGCAGGAAATTTGTTGGGATGACGATTTTATGGACAAATTGACATCACCAACCTGCATGGTCCAAGAAGGTCCCTAGTAGAAACATTCACAGCTTCTCCAGTAAATGTAGAGACATATTCATGCATGAATCAAATCAAAGGGGGATGAAACCAGATATATAAATGATCAGATTGAACAATACAGTTCTGAAATTTGAGAGCAAATTTGTCGAATCTTAGTTTTAGATACAACTGCAAGTTTTCTATTATAATTAGGTGTTATATATTTCTCAAAAAGTAAGGAGTTGGAAATAGTCAGATAGACCTTGAATAGCTCTTTTCATTTATGTATGGCATCAAGACATTGGTCTACTATACAAAAATTCATGGTCCTCTAAAAAGTAGTGCATCATTTCTTTCCGCAAGAATACATTGGAAAGAATTTGTGACTACAATTTTGAAAATCCCAAGATTGGTAACTGGTACAGTTTCTGTCATTGATGACCCTACAGTGCATCTGCACTTCACTGGGATAGTGATGCTTCAGGTGCAAGAAAATCTTTGAGGGGCTAATGTGTAAGGGTGGGCAACATGTTTCATGATATCTTTATGTCTGGAATGAGAGTCCAAAGTTAATATTTATTGTATTACCTTTCCTATTATTATAGTTACCTCAGAGAAGTTATGTAATTTTTTAAAATTTTCTTGTCTGTACATCACAATTGTTAGAATTTTTCTTCTTCACCTTCAGGAGTTACAGAAGAAATGCAGTCAGTGTGCAGAAGTGATTGTCACTGCTAAAGATATGCAAGCAGCAGAGGCAAATAAGAATGCTGATAGTTTATTGGAGGAAATCAAACAAGAAAAGGCAAAAGCTGCTCTTCAAGCTGAAATGGCTTCTAAAAGAAGGGAGAGACGTCGAGAGCGTAAAAAGAAAGGGAAGCAAAAGGATGACAAAGAAGATAGGTTGGTAGCACATATTTTGTCCTATTTACTCAATACTAAGAGGCTATGAGACTGTAACTGGATTAGCTCTTTTGCAAGTGGTTGCAGCTGAATTCGCTCTTTTGCAAGTGGTCTATCCAATAGAGAATTGTGGTTGGAGGCATCCTCAATAACTGGTACTTCCAAAGATGGGACAAAGTCATTGCATGTATTAAACAGTTGACTTAAGTTGTGGTAAGCGAGTGAAGGATGAAAAAGACTTGTTTAACATTGGGGAAATCCTTTAGCAATAGTCAATAATGCTTTGTTGAATCTTATTGTAGCCAAAACGTTTTTCCTGTTTATGTGACTTGAGGGAAAATCTGAACACCTAAAACTAAAAAACTTACCACAAGCAGGCCAGTAGATTTTAAAGTAAAAAGCGACTGGTATGGAAGCTTCCAGTATATTTTAGTAGATTTTGTTAAGTTTGTATTTAGAATGCCTAAGAATAATTTTCATTTATATTTCATTCCATCACTAGCGGGAAAAATTCATCTCCTGAACCAGAAAGTGATTCTCAAAATAAGAAAGAGGAAGAAGAGGAGGAGGACGAAGATGAAGATGACAGTAATTCTGAATCGAACAGCTCTGCCAGTATGTATGGATATTAAAAGATTTTCTTCATATAAAATATAGAAAACAGTTCTCATTCCTCCTGGACCTCCCTCTCCTTCCTTGGTTTCTTTCTTTATCAATTTCAAGGCCCTTACGTTTTCAGGCAGTTTTTTCTTTCATGATTTGATATGGACAGTATGGGTGATTACTGTTGGCATTGAGTGTTAAGCTCAATAAATAATCTATTCATTTCATGGGTGCCTAGACCGTGGCACTTTTGTGTTAGCAGGTGGACATCATTTGCCTTTATTGTAAATCTTTGTAACATGTTAAAAAAATAAATTTAATTTACTCCCTTATACCTTTTGTAGAAATAATTTTCAAGAATGCTTTATTTCTAAAATGAATGTTTTAGCTTTTGTTAGTAGTCTTTTTTCTTTTTTTTCTCTTTTTTCTTTCTTTCTTTCTTTCTTTTTTCTATTTCTTTCTTTTTTATCTTATTTTTTTTTTTAAACAAACAAATACTTCCTCTGTTTAGATGCCAACAATGTGAAGAATAATAACAGCAGCAACAAAGCGCCTTCAAGAAAGAGCTCTTCAAATGCCACACAGAACAACGCTGTTCAGAACACTTTACCCACTATTAATCCGATACAACAGAGATGTCCAGAGATAACATCAACTCCAGTCATGTCTACAGTTACTCTGAAGGATTCTGCATTGAATGGATCTCCCAAGACAAGTTCTTCAGCAGCTCGTGCCAATCGTGAGTCACGTAAAAAGCAGCAAAGGGCAGCAAGAGAGAACCGAAGAGAAGCGCCTCAAGAGACTGAAGTGTTAAGAAGTAGACTAGAAGAGAAGAAGAAAGTGAATGCAGCTCTTACTACAGTGATCAATGCTGTAGTGACCTCACCAGCTGTCACCTCCCTGTCTGCAAACAAAGCTCACTCTGTGTCTGGTGGCTCTGGCTTAAATTTGCCTCATTCATCTTCATCCCCAACTTCAACGTCCTCTTCACTTACACCATCCAAACCTTTGAAAACCAGTGGAAATAATAGCAGAACAAACACTGCTTCCACTCCTGGATCTGGAAGCACAAGGGAAAGTAGTGATCAGAAGACAGTGAGTGGAAATGCCAATAGTGGGAGTGGAACTAAATCCCGCTCCAAGAAGTCTGACATTATCAAGCAGAGCGCCACTACAGGTTGGTTGATTATATGTTGATTAAACAGTAAAGATACATTTTATTTAACGAAATGGTTCTATTCATTGGGCTTTATCTTCTTAAAATTTATTTTATCCATATCCCTTCATACTGCCTTTGCAGTGTGGGGACCCAGCTCCAGGGAGCTAGGAAAACCTCTGGATCACAAGAAATGAAGACAGGTAGATGATCAGTCCACTGTGCCTAATCTTGCCTTGCATAATGAGCAATACATATGGGGTATTACTTGGTCTTCAGCCAAACATTTGCTGTTGCCTTGGTGGTATCTGTTCATTTAGAAAGACCACAAGGTTTGCTCTTCTCAAACTAAGAAAGAAATAAGTTAATGTTCAACCAGATTTCTACATGTATAACTCAAGAGCTATTGTAGAGTGGTACACCCCTACCCCCAATGGTAGGTGTGTTGTCTTGCCTTCAATTCATGAAGAGCACACTGCGGTAGCCACCCAAGGCCTGCACCAGGCTCGCTCCACAAATTTCCATGAACACTTAGTCTTCACTAGTGAGGACTCCTGATATTCGAGTACTCGACCTAGTCAACACAGCGTGGGATTGGAGTTGTCTTCGTACAGAACAACTACTAGGGTGTTGTCATCGGCAAAGGTTGATTTATGTAATATTTCATCGCCACCCAGAAAAACTGAATTATGTCTGCTGCTGTCAACTCCATATGTTTTTTTTTTTTTTTTTGAATTTTTTTTGCTATGCTGCTATTATTTCCCTTTGGATCTGACTAGCTTGATGTTGTAGAAATATGTGTTTTCGATTTCCCTTTATTTAACATTTTAAACATGTCCTATGTTAATATATCATTAAAAAAAATATCATGTATTTTGCTCCTGAGTGTTTTTGACACACTACAGTTTTTCTTGACAGCTTTGAATTATCATAACATCATGTGACCCGTTTTCTGGTAATGCCACAGTATCTGAAACAAGACCTTAAAATAATCTGAAAGAATGTGAGTCATGTTTTTTAAATCCCAAAGGTATGGGTAAAGTAAGTATAAAAAGCTGAAAATGGCTTTTCAAGTTTAGCCTTACCAGTTGATTAGACAAAGCAGAGAATCGAAGGAACTCTGTATCATAATGGTTTTATTCAAAAAGAGGCTCGGGTCAACATGAAGCTTTGAGTATGACGCACGACACAACCTTGCAGTGCAACATGCAAACAATAAGACAACATGCGACACTTCTGAACTGGGCGGTCGAAAGAAAAAGGAAAAAAGATGCCCATTTAGATTGGAAAAAGCTGGACGTTCCATCTGTTCACAGAATGTGACCTTAGCTGGTGATTTTCATTCTGTTGATTATTTTTTAAATTTTTTTTCCAAACCTCAAAGCTTAAAACAATTTCTCAGCGGTGTTAACAGTGAAGAGGCCAATGGATTTTCAAGAAAGAGAAATGTTTACAGGAGACTGCAAGGCAGATGGTTTTGACCCATTCAGTCATTCAGGAGGCATTGAGATTGTTTAAAGGGACAGGAATTGTGAAAGGTAGGAGGTGCATAGGCCAACCAAGAGGTACTAATTAAAGAGGTGACAGGAAGGCAAGAAGTTGCCCTTTTCTTTTGTAGAGCCGTATACATTGCAAAGAAGTTACTATGCCATTGTGAATTGATTTTTTGAGGGCAGTACAAAGATGGAAAGTTGAAATAGTGCTTTAATTAACTTCTCTCGTTTTGTTTTTCAGGGATCGGAGATCTGGATGATTTTGGTATTATTCCAAAAACAATGAAAGATTTGGATGAAAATATGAAAGACCTGGAAAAATACAGCAAAGGCAGCCAGAAAAAGCAAGCGTTAGTAATTTCTTTTGATTCAAACTAAGTTTTTGCAGACAATGCCTATGGTTGTTATTGATTTGACTTTAGTCTGATTCAAGTCCCATGATTTTATTAGGAGACGATTTAAAATGGAAATTTTGCTTGAGACAATTTATTTTGAAGCTTAAGGAGGTCTGTGTTGTCCTAATGTAACTCATTTATTTCATTTATTCCTACATCTATGCAGTGATAACAAAAAGGATATGTGGTCTGATGATCATCGTTATATTGAAAAGGCTTTGGCTAATACCTCTAATCGGTTGACACAGTCAGCACCTAGTCCACAAAAAGGTCAAAAGAAAGAAGATGGCTGGAAGGAAGTTGTGAGGAAAAATGTGTAAGTACACTCACTCAAACAAGTTTTAAATTGAATTGTGCAGAATCATACCCTGGCATTGAAAAAACCCTTGAGGGCACTGAATCTATTCTGAAAGTGTTCATGTCTAATAGTTTTTATTTAAAACCAAAGAAAACAAAACAATCCCCAGGAATTTGTCCATTTGTTTGGCCCCTTATCTTTTACATGAGTGATTTATTTGCTGTTTCGATACAGAATGATTTATTAATTAGTGAACTTTTCCTTTATCCCTATTAAATATACCAATATATAGTGCACTGATCTGTTCACAGGAGATATCATGAAGGTATTAGGTTCTTTTGTTTTCTTTTTTTTTTTTTAGTTTTTGTTTGTTTGGTTTTATTGGAGTTTTTTCCCCTTTTATTTTACCAAGAACAGCATTTTCCAGCGGAGAAGGTCGTGTTAAAAAAGTGTCCAGACTTAGACTTTTCAACATGTTCCGAATAGAAGGCATGGATCTCACAATTGTGGTCTTATTATAAGAATTACTGCAAGTGCTAAAAATGACAAGATACAGGCATGAGTCATCAAATAGACTGAGAAATTACTCATAAGGTGGATGTATGCTTTTTCATGACAAGAATGTTTGCTTTTTAAAAATAAATTTGCTATACTTTTACTTGTCAAAAGTGCTGTCAACTAGAATATGTGCTTGTGTGTGTGCATGGGGGATTATAAAGTAATGCAACCCCGTGGGGACCCGGAGAATATAACAGGTCCCCTGCGCACCAGCAGGAGGTGAAAGCCCTCCAACGGTGGTTGGTGGGAGTCCCTGGTGGGCTCTTCTACTTCTGTTTCTTTTCTTTAACATTGAAGCTATCGTCTTACTTTTTCCCCTTTTCTGTGATGCCCTGTCTTTGTTGCCTTGTTTGCAACTCAATGGTCATCTCTTATTTCATGCCTTTTGGTACACGACTGCAGGGTCACAAGTTAAATGTACTGAGTACTTTTGTACACAAAGGGGGTTTAAAGATCTTGGGTCTTCCTGTACCATAATGCTGTGAAATGTGATGGCCATTGCTTATTTTTGTGAGGAGGGATGATTTTTTTTTGTCATTGTAAATCATCTCTTGGTGGTGTTATGTGTTTAAAGAGATTTAAAAAAAAGTGTAAATCATCTCTGCTTTTTGTGGTTTGATCTGTTCCCTCTTTTAACTGATTTGAAAAATATTTTAAAACAATGCTCGCCTTTGTTTTCTCTCTTAAGAACCAAGAAACTGATGGTTCCAGCTAACGTCACTGCTCGTTTAATTGGGAAAGGTGGCTGCCATATTAATGCAATAAGAGAGATATCAGGAGCCCATGTGGAAGTTGAAAAGGCCAAAGGCATGGCTGATCGCTCTGTGACCATAAAGTAAGAAATTACTGGTAACTTAAAGTGAAATTGATCCCTTATCAGCAAGCTTATAGAATGCAAAGTTGTGAAAACCTCTGAATTTTTCTCATCCTTTTAAATTATTTACTTTGCAGCTTATTTTCTTTGGTACTGAAAGGACAATCTTGTAAAACAGTTGATAAACAAAGATATTTTTACAATATATACTTGCTTAGTTAGAATGGCTGTACTTAAAAAGTGCCACTTTACTCTTGAATTTTAGAATCTTAAAAAATGATTATTGGGGTTTTTGTCATATTATTCCCTCTACCACCCAATTATCTTATTTCATTATGGTTTTTGTTTTGGCACTGAATTTTGTCAATTTCAAGACTCCCATTCATTGTAAAATTTAACTATTTCTTACCTTTTTAGGGGGTCTCAAGAATCCATCCGGCAAGCACACAATCTCATCAATATGATGATAGATGAGCCAGATAAGGACATTTCAGATGTTTTAACAAGATCCGGTGCAAAAGGAAGTCATACCATTAAAGCATTTGAGAAAGTTCAGACCCAACAGCAAAAAGCTACGCCTTCTTCGTCTATTGCTGATTTTGCTATAGGCACTTTTACCTTGCCCACCACAACTAGTAGCAGCAGCAGTGGTCATGGGGTTTCAAGCTTGGCCAGCGTAAAATCTCCCGTGGGCATGAAATCTCATCGCGGACCAGGAAGTCAGCCGGTAGGACATACTCCTGTGTCCTCTAATTCCTCTAGTATTGCCACAATGGGAATAGGGGCTTGGCAAAACCCACCGGTGACTGGACCAACCACCCCATCCTCTCCACGTCGAAGTCCTCAAAAGCAAGTAACTAATCCGTCCCCAATTGGTAGACTACCTATGCCAGAAGAAAAATCCTCATCCCGTCAGCTAATATTTACAAGCACTGCCAATAAGGTATCAGTTTCTACTCCCTCTTGCCCAACCCAGTTGTCCTTATCAACAAGTAACAATTTCCGAGGTGGGCAAAGTACCAGCATTGCCTCTGCAATGGCTAATACCAATGTTACCAGAATTCAGTCAGATGCTCGGAACCTTCCCACCCAAGCCAAATCATCCATGGCAAATTCAAGTGGCACCTTATCTGGTTCTTATTCGACACGTATGGCACAGCAGAGTGTCCAGATGAATACAGGTCAGCGTGGGGATCCAATGCCTTTGCCTATTGTCACTAGCAGTAACTCTCACCCTGGTCATACCGAAAGATCCCAACCATCCCAGTCACAGCCAGCAGAATATTCTCCTTTTAACAATAACCTTTTTCCAAATCTTCTTGCTAAGAAAGAGGAACCTTCTGATAAGATGGACTTTGCTTCTGTTGCTGCTGCTGGAGTGGTCAGCACTGGTTCCCAACCACAGCCAATTTCCAACCCAGTGTCTGTTTCAAATAGCAACATCAGCGATTCCAACAATACCATAGATCCAGTTCTTCAAGCCAAGGCCCCTGGCTTTAAGATTCCAACAAGAAATAATTCTCCACCCTTCAAACCTGAAGTTAACAACCCTGAAATCATGGGAGGAATCCGAAATAACCCTAATGTTGGCAATCCAAACTCCAATCCTATTGTGAATAACCCGATTAGGCCACTGCAGATTCCTGATCAGTACTATTTGAAAATGCTTCAACAAATAAACCAGGGGAGGGATAATCCTTACATGAACATGATGCGCCCAAACGCCTTCCTCAGGATGGACATGGGTGCTGGTGGTGGCATGATGGGAATCCCAATGCCTCCAGGTCATCAGCAACCCCTGCCTCCCAAAGAAGAATACAGCAAACCGCATAGGCCTATGACGCTACCGGAGATAAAGGGAGCCCTGAACCCAAATGCTCCTGAGTTCCAGCTGTCTGCAGGACCTCACATCCTGAATGGCTATGACCGGGGAACACTTGGTGCTCCATTAGCTGCCATGGCGGGGAGCAGGCTTATGGATCCCCAGAATCAACCCAATGTGGGTATGACGATGGGCTCATCAGATCATGTCCAAAGTATAAGCCCAAGCCCTGGGATGGCTGGACTAGGACAGTGTAAGTATGGGGGAAGTATTTGTCTCTCTTCCGTTACTATTTCTTGAATTCCTTGAATGGTTTCCTTTCTTCTGGAGACCAGCTCTGTCTGCTTAAATAGACATTTTATAGCGGACAAACTTCCCTCAACTTTGCCCTGTGTATCGCTTTTTAAGATGTTTTAGAGGTCTACTTCACAATAGGAAGAACCTGAAGGCAATTTGTTTTACTTTGTCATTTTTTCCTTATGGTTAAAAAACTACTGAAGACTTACACTGTTTTTGAGTTACAATTGCTGTTTGTAGGTACCACAAAGTCACGCTCAGGCGTAGTTGAAAATGATGCGTAACAGCCGATCTACCCGATTTATCTTGTTTTG
>JBCIKM010039160.1:0-15882 GCA_039654465.1 Melibe viridis
TTCAGTGTAAAAGAAAAGAAACAGAAGTAGAAGAGCCCACCAGGGACTCCCACCAACCACCCGCTGCCGTTGGAGGGCTTTCACCTCCTGCCGGTGCGCAGGGGACCTGTTATGGGTCCCCATGGGGGTGATTCAGAGCATAAACAAGGCTGGTCATGATTATTTAATATATTAAATAAAATAGTAAAGTTTGAAGTTCAACCTACACAAAACTGATTTTTTTTCAACCTTCTTGATTCTTATTACATAGGAACAAACCCAGAGAAATCTTTATGAATCACCCTGCATATAACATAAACTGTTAAAATTCAGTTTACAAACTTCAAAATACAACTTAATGATGTTAGGAAAATGGCTTGATTAACCCCACCCCCCAAAAAAAAACCAAAAAACAACAACCCCCCCCCAAAAAAAAACAGCATCAAATTAAAGGTTTTTGTTTGTTAATAGCAGTATGTATAGTGGTTTTACAGCCCCATGATACACAAGAACCAGAACAAGGTCAAAACACCAACATAAAAAAAAAAGATGAAAGCTAAAATTTAAATATCATCTCTCCAAACAAAACGATGCCACAGGGAGATGATATTCAACGAAATAAAACATCTCTCACAAAAAACAAACACTTGTCACCATCCAATAGCATGACGATTGTGCAAGAAGACCCAGGGTCTTCAAAATCCCTGTGTCCAAAATTAGGTGTGTTTACTTGTGACAGTGAGGCATGAAATGAAGGATGACCACGGAATTGTCAATAAGACTCATTAACAGGACAGAGCAGAAGAGGGGAAAAAGTAAGAAGATAGTGAAAAAGTAAAAGTGAAAAGACCAATAAGAGCCTGTCAGAATCACTCCCAGCCACAATTCCCAAATGACTGAACAGGAACTCAAGCGGAAAAAGAGAAATCAGGTTTAAGCACAAAAACAGCAGACAGATCATGTGCTGCTTCTGTTGCCCAAAGAGAGCAGTTTGACACTGACAGAGGTCTATAGTGATTGAAAAGTATAATAATAAGAATAGCTTTAGCATAAAGAGCAAAAAGACAAACTGAAGAAAAATGGCTCAGGGACCCCCTTTATAAATTCAGACGTCAAGGATTTAAAAAAAACAACAAAACAGAGTTTATTTACAAGGGATGACAGAAAAATACAAACAGACTGACATCAACTATTGATTAACACTGTGACAAAGTTTTTAGCTAAATAAAAACCCAAAACAAACAAATCAACAAGAGTGCCTGGTCTCCCCACAAAAATTCTAGTCAATTCTTCCACTCCAACTTGGGTAGAAAGAATTGCAAACATGATTATTTCTGGTATTTCTAGACAGATCAAAATGCTTTTTGAACACAAATTTTGACAACTTGATCTGGATTGAGAATATAAATTATAAATGAATGCATTGAAACTTTGTTCCCAAGATGAAACTGATTAACTAAAGACTGAAACTATTTTTTTTGAGTGTGTGAAAACAGGTTTAATAATAATGAACTGTTACGCAGTGGAATACGGATAAAGTCAACACCATGGGACCATGAAAAATTGTTGACTTTCAGCAAGGTAAGTTCATCCATTTGCAAGAAAGCAAACCCTTGAATGAAAAATGTGTGGTAGGATTACAGTACTTGTTGCTTTTAGGGTTTTGTCTCTGGGGGGGGGGGGGGGGGGGTGTGTTTTTTCTTTCCGTTTCCACTTTTCCCCCCCCCCCCCCCCCCCCCCCCCCCCCCCCCCCCCCCCCCCCCCCCCCCCCCCCCCCTTATATATCAGTTTATAATTTTCCCCTAACATAGTGAAATTTGGGTAAAAGTGTGTGGATTTCTTTTTTTTGTTTGTTTGTTTTAACAAGGGGGTGATTGCCACACAAGGGGCACAGGAAGAAAAGGACCATAATATGTCTCACTGAACTAGTGACAAGTCCCCATGGCAGTAACCTACATCCCATGGCAAATTTTAGGCTCATTAATACAATACATGTGCTATGCCAAGGTAGACAAGTGCTCTGCCAAGGTAGACAAGGTTGATGGGTGGGTGGGAGCAATTTGTGTGGACATGACTTGAAAGATAATACTTGATGGAAAGGCTGAACATTCTTTTCTGACCTAGTATGCTTCACACACATCTGTTCCAACCCCCTCCCACCTGTTTAGTCATATCTTAATGGCACGTCAAGAAGTGACCAGGTGGTGTTTCAATTGCCTAGCCTTCGTCGTAAGTTATGTCGCCAGGTTGAACATGAAGAGGGGTGAACGAAACATTCTATCACTTTGAATTTTGTTTACGCTTTTCCAAGGAATTGACCACCCCATCCTGTCTCATTGTGTTAACTTCAAGCAAGTTTCATGCTGAGGTCGTTGACTTTATCAGAAACAAAAATATTAAAGTAAAGAAAGAAAAACATGTGCAAAGTGACCCAATCCGGATTCCACTGTATATAACTCAGTCATACTTATCATTAACATCCTTTTCAAAACCTCTTCCTCTGCAGAAAAATATTGATCAAATTCAGTTTTTTTCCCAAGCACTATGCTTCAGTTTTCCCCCCGTAAAGAAATAGATCTGAACATCTCTGAGTGTGCTCCACAGCTTTCTGGTACAAGGCCATATCTGTAAGGAGGGATAATAGAATTTTGAAAAATATACAATCAAATCATTGCGATCCAGTAAAGTGATGTGATGACATGTTAAAGCCATGCAGGGTGAAGTCATATCATATACTTGAACATAAAATACCACATATGCATATCTTGATTCCAAACTGAATATAAGTAAATATGACGAATTTGATGCACAACCTAATAATTTTTTGAATTCCTATATTTTTGGTTTTGGATGCCTGACACATGGCAAACAAAAAGTAGGAGCAAACTACGCTTTTTGCAAAGAACAAACTGACAATAAAAAACACAATAAGGTGGGCTGCTTTAAAAGAGACAATAATGACCAAGATAGAATAATACAGGACTGGAATTCACAACACTGATCGTGGACTTGGAAAGACAGCTTTTGATCTTGCATTAAAAAATGCACTCCTAAATTTGCCATCCTTTGATTTTCAAGACGGGAAGTCAGTTTGCTCTTATATAGCACTGGACAGTAACATCTAATAATCAGATGAATATAATTCAAGTGTGGACTAGGGGTGCTAAATTATTAATGCAGAATATCAAGGTACAATAAACACAACAAAAATTGTTGCTCAATTCAGCCGCAGATTGTGAAAAAGTTAATCATGACTTCCATATAATCAATTTTGAAAACAATTTTTTTGCAACCCAGTATGGCAGTTTCCGTAGAGTAACTATTCTATAATTTACAGGGATTCATTGACAAATCAAGATTGATCGAAATTCATTAATAGACCTGTAAATGACCATTTTAAAAACTGACTGAACTTTTCAGCAACCCAAAAATCATATCCATTCCAAACGCATATTGGTGCTTGAAAAATAATAACTAGTAAGCATGTCAGCTTTGTTGCAAATAAATAGTCAGTAAATTATCATTGACATTTTAAAATTATGTTGCCAAAAGATAAAGTGAAAAAAAAGGAAGGCAGGTCTACCTGACTTACTATCACTTGGTGTGAGAAGGTGGTTTCTGGGTTGGGGGCATTTTCTGCAGAAGTTCTTTTGATTTATTTTGTTTTAAACTAAATATGAATGAGGATATTTGATTGAACATCACAGATGATGAACGATCTAGTCAGCTATACCATTGTCAGCCTAATCATCAGCAGGTGACTCAACACGGGAATCTTCTTAATTAATACAGCCCAGTAAAATGTCCCCATAACGATCTTGATTCTCTAATCAGCAGCGCTTTACTTTTAACAATATCTTCGATAGTTTAAGGCATCAACCGCAACCACTACCATCAGCAGAAAACTTTTGTCAAGGTTTGTTTACCTATTATCACTGCCTCTCACTTACAGTGCCTGGTACTCCCAAGTCCATCCAATTCAATCATCTTCACACAAGTTGTTAGCATAATTAATAATTAAACAACTTGTCCAAATCATAATTTTTTTTGTCGCTCTTTGTTCTTACTAATTCTGACAACTAGACGGAAAAGGTGGGTGTTGGCCTCATGGCGCATTTCGGGAACATGACCTCTCAGGCCATGCGTTCGCACAAACATGAAAACTTGTGTGGGACATGGTGACAGCGAGAGCTTTGTGTGAGTGAAGAGAACTGGAGGTGCCCAGCACACAAATGAGCACAAGCATGCACACCTATTATAGTGCATAATAGATAAGCATAGTCCAGTTGGATAAGAATAATGGTAAAAATAAAACGAATGTTCTGGATACTGGTTTACAGAGAGTCCAGATTTCGGGACGGGAATTGGGAAATTTGGATGAAAAGAAGTGACAATTTGGAAACTTTATTAGAACTGCAATGACGTGATTATTTGTGGACGGAAACCAGTTAAGTGACTGAAGATTTACAAGTCTGTCATAAAGAATTTGTGACATTTATGACTTCTTGAGTTGGCAGGTATGCATGCATTTGGAGATGGAGCAGCAGGGGAAAAAAATTTCTTGTCGAAAGTTCTGAAGTTTCAGCAGAAACAAAAGTCCTGTATTTTCTTCACAAGAACAAAATCAGCACACACAGATTCAGCTTTAGAAAAGTGATAGGAATGAACTTACTGAACTTTGAGGAAACTTCCTCTGGAATGACGACATAGTCATCACAAATAACTGAGTTTCCAGACTTGACCATTCCATAAACCTCTGTGAGGCCGGACACAGGTTGCTGAAGCTTAAATATAAAAGTAACAATGAATTTAAAAAAGAATGACCAAATGGTTGACTTTTTTTTTTTTTCAAATCATAAAAAGCCATAAAATTATTGTCAAAATATAATTTTGAATTTCTGATAAAAAAGAAAATTAAATACAATGAGCAAACCAAATGAAATATAATAAAAGCAGCACTTACTTTTTAAATATTTTTGCTCAGTATAAATTTGTCAGACTACATTATCTACAGTCAGCATGATATCTGAGCGTTAAACTGATCTTGAATAATAATACTAGGACACTCATAATGGGTTACACTTTGAGAAACTCATTGAGCAAGGCAATTCTACTCACTGTTTTGGTTGTCAACATAACTTCTCTATAACCCACTTAAGATAATGTATACGGCTAATAAAACTATCGTTTAGTAACATCTAAGTTATTTTAATTTTGATATAATATACATAAACAGCAAGGAGTACTTACTGGCTCTTGCATCATAACCCTCACATCTTTACTATCACAAGTAGTCAGAGTGAAAAAATTGCCACTGTTGTCCACCTGAAAGAAAAGACAAACAGAAAAAAGGGCCTAAAAGTGGTTCAGAAAGCACCAGTTGTAAAGATGTAAGGACCAGTCAGCAGGTCCTGCCTCCACTTACACAAGCTTTGTTCTTAAATGAAAAACATATTATGGAGACCATCTTTTCGCAAGTTGCTTTAACTACTATTTGTCGCCAAAAACTGTCTAAGAAATGACGAGTTAAAGCATCTGACCAACTGTTAATTGTTTTGTTTTGTTATCCATATTAATACCGCCTGAGCAGTGACAGACCCAGCTCCAAGGAGCCGGGAAGAACTCTGGATTGCAAGAAATGAAGACAGGCAGAGGATTGGTCCACCTTGCCAAATCTTGCGTGGCATAATCAGAAATACAAGGGGTATCACTTGATCTTAAGCCAAACAATAGTTGCTGTTGCCTTGGTGGGATCTGCTCATTGATAAAGACCAATGTACCACAGGGCATTATAACTGTTGTTTACAGTGTGGAATATATGCCTAACAACATTACTGACGCTGAGTCGATACGACACCTTAAAATGGCGGACATGCAACTTGGGCCAGTACAACTTTGTCTACTTTTTTTTTGTGTTTAAACGCAAAATTTTACGAGGGCCTGGTTATATTCAGAATATATTGGTTCTGTACTATGGTAAGAATAACCAGATACATATTAAAAGTTTCAAAAACAATATTTTCGCTTACATTTTGCAACAAAACACTTTAATATTGATAGAGTTTCAACTTGTGTGTCATATAATTTATAAAATTATCCCGCAGACAAATTAGTCTAACATCGGATAGGGGTGTTGACGGCTTACCGCCCGCCCCCTTCCCCCCAACCCCCCCCCCCCAACAAATAGTACAAATAACTGGAATGGGTTATTCGTACAAATTTTGTGCCAAACTTCTGGTTCTCTTTTTTACTCTACACGCTCAGGTCATAGAGTAACTTCTCAATTCACACTGTCTGTGAGATAAAACGATTAAAAGAAAAGTTGATCCTGTCAAATTTTAACTAAAAAGTGATACATTGGTTCATATCTTAGTCAATCCATTCATTAGTGGTGGATTTTGGCAAAATGGGCAGGGTGGACACATCAAAACAAAATAAATATTTTTGCTCTCCTTGTCAGCTACAATTATAATTAACTCAAAGGTGTAATGAAAGGTTTCCTGAGGTAACAATTTAAAACTGATGTAGGTACCTACATAAACAATCGAAAATTGTTAACCACAAGTTACGAATAATAGTAAAAAAAAAAGATGCTTTTGTCATTGCCTTGTTTTGGCAAAGAACAACCCCACGGTAGACATCTAATAGGGTTTTCCAGTTTTGATAAATGTTAAACTTTTCATTAGTAATTATTATAGTCTTTCAAACAAACATATTTTTTTTTTTACTTTGCTTTTTCGATTTGTCCAATTATTAAATTACAGAATGTAACATAAAATAAAATCCCCACATTATTTATAGCTTCAAGACAATTTATTAATTCTGTATGATAAAACAAAAAAACATTTTTTCAGGATTCCATAACATTATTCGGCACAACGTTTACAAATTCTGATGGTAAAAGGCCGCTCTCTCTCTCAGGCCCAGTTTATAAAATTGTGATAATAACCATTACTTGTGTAAATCTCAAGTGCTTCCTCTACGACGATTTCAACACAAGAACATCCTTTACCTTTCCTCAATATTCCTTCCCTTCCAGCCCCCATTTTCTCTGTCTCTCTCTCTCCCTCCCCCCTTTCTCTCTCACACACACATACACACAAAGGCAATCATCATAATGATATGGAGGATCTTTTACCACATAACCGTGCCACTATCCCCAAGAGGTCGATAGGAACCCATTCTAAACTCCTCTCAGGTTTTCCTGTACTGGCATGGACTATAACTGTCCAAACAAAAACAATCAAAAGAGCAGAGCAAAAAAATAAAAAAAATAAATAAATAAAAAATACTCCACTCTCTCCCTAGCCCAAATTCCATACCAGTAAGAATTTTGCTTTCTTTACGTACATTTGGTCTAAATAGAGATAGCTTACGAACATTTTTGGCAATTCCGAGCAGTGAGACTGTTTTTCCAACGTAGTTCGGCAGAATAGCTCCATTTACTCGGGGCTTCATGTGTTCTTCAAGTGACATTTTTTTGCCAGGTTTTTAGTAAACCAACCAAATACAATGTAGGGCTTGTTTTAGGCTTCTTAAAGAAATTCTCAAAATCTCAGGTTGTAGAGTATAAACTGAAACTGAAACGTATATTTCTATAACTATCACTTAACCAAGTTCCGCGGCAAAATACACAATAGTTAAAGAGAATGATTTCCCTTTGATAGGGTACGTGGTTCCACCCAGATAAAAATTAATACACTTTTACAAATTTAATGATCCAGAAACGCGTAAATTTTAGATGTATATTTATCCCATTATTAAACACGATAAATAAAGTTTTCAGTTCTATCTTAGTTACTAAATGTGTTACTTTGGGCCGAAATTTGTAGTTTTTTGCTTGAGGGTATAGATAATATAGACTGAGCAAGTATTGCCTCATATGAGTTTTCACTATTGATTCTTTTTGCCGTCCTTACTAAGGTCAAGGACTTATTAGATGGGACTTGATCAAGGTCGTGTTTTCATCGTCTGTGAAGACTGGTCGTCGTAGAGGCCCTTCCTTAAAATATCCAAGTTAACATGGCGACTAAATACAAACTGGTTCTTTTAAGACATGGAGAAAGCGAGTATAATGCTCAAAATTTGTTTTGTGGTTGGCACGACGCAGATCTCTCCGAAACCGGAATCGAGGAAGCCAAGAAAGCCGGCCAGGTAGGTCTGGAGGTCTTCATAGTCTTGACCACTGGTCTCTCATCCGCTGTGGGTGCTATTAGTGATGTGGAATCATAAATTTCCATTTTATGTTAAATGGGAGTTGTGTAGAGGTGTAATTTTTCAGAACGAAGTGTCTATCCAGAAACAAGGGGATGGTCAATGGGGTTTAAAAGTCTTGTAAGGGTGTTAACACAGTGGACAGTAGGCCTGGCCTGGGTGGTCCTCAGTGCACTTCTAAACCACCCGTCCATGGTTAAACTTTGTGAAGGACTACAAGGACCGTTCCCGGTTCTGCTGCTTGGGCACAGTTAAAAAAGACCAACCTCTGCATGGTTAAAAATACCGCTTATGTAACATGCTTCACCAGTCTTTCTGTTAAGTTTGCTCAGTTTGTCTTGTCCTGACAGAAGATCAGTTCTATCATAACAAAGATTTGGAAGTGGGGTGTGAGAGCTTGGCCTCGGCAGAAGGCAGAAGGAAGAGCATCATTGAACTTTGGCTCTTGCTCCATTTTTATCATCCATTCCCCACCCTTCCCTCTCTTCTTGTAAAGAACTGCGGTTAAAAAGGACCACACGCGGCCCTAGCTTAAAGGACCGTCCTTGGGGCAAACAACCAAGGACTGCAAGGTCCAGTCTTTCTAACTGATCCTTGTTCACCTCTACCGGACTGACAAACCGGGAGATAGAACGGCTGGGTCTGGAGATTGAGGGGACCAGAAAAGTTGACCTTTGGCCCAGCCAACCCCACTTCAATCCCTTGCAGTGCAAAACAAAATTGGGAATACTGAGCTCCAGTTGTTGAATATAAAAGCATTTTATTGATTTAAAAAAAAAAATTAATCTTAATTTGGCGCCTAGAGCCTGCTGCCAAGGTGGGGATAGTTTTTGCGCGTTATAAATGTGCATTATTATTATTATTATTATTATTGCTGTAAGTAAAGCTTTTCTTCACTGACTGTAAACAACATCCTGTCTACGGTGGAAGGACGGACGTCATAACAGCCTGTGAGTGGGACTGTGTTGGTTTTGTTTTCTGTTGGTTGAAAGTTTATTATTCACTTCTCTCTTCCTCTCCCCCATCTCCCTATCCTCTCCCCCCTCCCTATTTATCTCTTATCAAGACAAGACTGGATAATAGTTCAAGCCAATGAAGTTACTGTTTTAGGTGGTAGAAAGACTAAGCGAGAAGCTGATACCTGTGATAAAAGGAATTTTCAACATTTGAGTATTTTTTTTTTTTTATTTATTGAAATTGCACTTACGAGTTGAGATAATGCATATCTGAAAGCTTTTACTTTGCAATTTTCTCACAAGATTGCAAGCTGTAATCTCTATAGTCACTGGAAGCTTGCAAAGGATTACCGGAACTTTCAAGTTCTGAACTCGTAAATCACTATCTCATCTTTGACATGTCACCAGAGGAAAATTTTAAACAGATTGACTCACTGGTTTAGACATTGTTGTCTGAAAATAACACTTTTTCTGTGCATAACAGAAAAGTATTTATTAGGATGAAACGTAAGGGCTTTCCTTATCTGTCTAAAGGAAAAAAGAATTGTTCAAACATTGTGTGAGTTTAGATTGAGACTTCAACCAGCAAAATGCACATGAGGTGTGTCTTACAGGTAACAGAGGGCAAGCATACCTCAACTTCTCTCCCACATATTTTGGTTTGCAATTGCTTTTGTCCCTAATCTAAATATTTTTTAAATTAAAAAGTAATTGCAGAACAAATACATTGCATAAAAAAATCATTAAGTTTTCACTAGGCTTGAGGGGTATAGTGGGTATCTGCTTTCCCTGAAAGGAATTTTGCTACTCGCTGTAGCTGCGACCCTGTCTCTGGAAGCATGGTCCCTTGTGCGTATCAAGCGCTCATTTACATCAGATGACCGTTATTTGTGTGACTATATTGAAACAGTGCTGAACACTTACAAGGTAAGGCCCACTTGGGAACAAGTTTCCATCATGACTTGATGCAAAACTCTTCACTGTGATTCACTCAGCTGCCTGACTATTGCATTAACATTGTGAAGAAAGTTTTTTTAAATCAGAGAGAAAGGTTCACAATATAAACAGAGAGGCAGACATCTTAATTCTTTTGGTTTCTTGAAGCCATGTTGCTCAGTAGGCTTAGTTACAGTTCATTCAAGGCAAGCACTTCTTGCTTTAGTTTATCCCTGGGCACACGCCTGTGTTCACAATTTAATTGTACTGCATGCTATGCAAACTTTCTTTTTATTCTCCACAGCTGTTGAAAGACAATGGCTATGAGTTTGATCTTGCTTTTACAAGTCTTTTGAAGAGAGCAATTAAAACCCTGGGACATGTTCAAGAAACTCTCAACTGTCACTGGTTACCCATCATCAAATCTTGGAGACTCAATGAAAGACACTATGGAGCTCTCCAAGGACTGAACAAGGCAGAGACTGCGGCCAAGTATGGAGAAAAACAAGTGAAGGTATTTTATGCTTTCTTTTGTTTCATTAGCTGTGCCTGTAGTTTTTTTGTTTTTTTTTAGCTTTTGTATTGTTTTATCCAGGATGTCAAAATTCATTGCTGCTTACTGTAAATCCTGGAGTCATCCTGCATTCTTGGATGCTAATGCAACAGATGTCCTCAAGCAACAGATAAGGTCAGATGCTTGATGTAGAACTTTGTTTTGACCTGGCCTTGTACTGTGGAAGTAGGGCTCTGTTGGCTTCAAGGTCCCTCTTGAAGTCCCTGCTTGAAAAATGAGTTCCAGTCTTTAAAATGTAATATACAATGCTAAAGTTATTTAAACTTTATTGCCCTTCAAGATTGTTACCTCTTCCATTCTGACCACTAATTATTTTTAAATTGAAACTTAGTAAGAACAACTGATTCTGTTATAGTGTTATTCAATCGATATGCTGAAGTCAGATGTCTAAATGTAGTAACCGATTATTCTTGATCTTTCAGCTATGTCCTGTCTATTTGTACTGTTTATTTGTTTGATGGAGTGCTTTTTTCCAGTTATTTGATTGATCATTATCTATCTGTAAAATAGCTGTGGTAGAATCCAAACGTGCTTTACTGTTTTTTTTGGTTTTTTTATGTATTGCTCCATAAGAAGGATTCAAAATGACATTAAGATTAACACTTAAGTTGGTTTCTTTTTTTCTATTGTGTTTTTGTGTTAAACTTTGTTTTTTAACCTTTCCCATTGAAAGGATTGGCGGCGATCCTATGACATCCCTCCACCTCCTCTGGAAGAAACAGATGAACGCTGGTCAGGGAAAGACAAACAATACAAAGTGAGCCCTCTCCCACCCCCATTCCATCACTGTTAGGTCTTCTTTTTTCCTGTTTCCCTCTGTCCATTTGAAAAGAAATACTAAAATTAAGAATCTCACAATATCATTAGACTCTGGGTGTGGCCAACAAAGGATTCCCCCATTTGTTTTTCACAGAAATGTACTGATATTTCATGTGATGATGATAGTGAGGAAAACAGATTGGAATTTACAAAAAGGGGACAAAGCCATTTTAAGGTAAAACAGGAAAGTGGCAGGTTGTATGGAATAGGACTGAAAATGGGGCATGCCAAGATATCCATGGTCTTGCTACTAAAACACTCACAACATGGCAAACTTGACCTCTAAGTCATCCACTACCATATAAATGCTAAAATTATCATCTATTTCGGTGTTCCCAGTGCCTGCTTCTACTTTATTCATTGCAAACCTCACCACCAAAAAAATTAAAAGTGAGGTATTGAAACATTTAGAAATGCATTGTTCATGGTGTAATTGTTTTATTGATGTTTACCAACAGCTTGTCAAATTAACATGTCTTCGGGAGGGGGGGGGGGGTGGGGTTGTTGTTTTTTAAAATTGAAAATTCTTTTCACCATGTCTTTTATGTCTTGAAAATGCCAGAAAATGGATCAAGGAATGATCCCTCGCAGTGAATGTCTCAAAGATACAGTGGCACGAACTCTGCCCTTCTGGTATGACCAGATTGTTCCAGCAATGCAGGTATTTACACATTGCATGTGTGTGGTCTATATTTTTCTTTTGAGTCATTTAAACTTTTTTTTTTTCACAGTTGGGGATAACCTGTTGAAAAACAGTCCTTGCCTTTTTGATACCTGATTAAAAGAAGCATAACAAAAATTGTTCTGCTCTAACAGTTTTTTATCTGCAAAAGGAAAATATGCATAAAGGGAAAAGTGGTTGTTATGCTTCTTCAACTAATTTTGATTGTTTGTTCAGTGTTAAATTGTCATGCTCATTCTGAATTGGAATTAACGACCTGAGCTGTAGAAATAGAAATTTAACATAATAATTCTGTTTCCTCAACTTATTGAATTTCATGTGTTTTTTCCTTTTTCGTTCAGGCTGGGAACAGAGTAATCATCTCGGCTCATGGCAACAGCCTCAGGGGTCTGGTTAAATATCTGGACAGTGTGCCTGATGATGAGATTTCTGGCCTTGACATTCCCACAGGTTTGTCAGGATTTTATGATAAACTGCCAGCTGGAGGCAATAATGCTGAACAAAAAACAAGTCTGTTTACTAGGCTTTGGAATAAAATTCATCAATGAGTGCTTTTTTTTCTTTCTTGTTAACAAAGAGGTTTTTATTATAATTGCTCTTCTTTATGAAGGTGTATAAATGGGTACCTGCATACTGTCCTCTTTTTGATTTGCCTGAAAATTCTGAATATTTTCTTTAGTGAATTAACGAAAGTGAGTGAAGGCTTGCTCCATGCATGTAACTTAAGAAACACCATAGTGGAAGTATTGAAAATGGGTTAATCATATCAGGAAAATTTGTTTCATGTTGAAAAATTAATTGAATGAAATCACCTGTGAAGGTGAAATTTTAATTTCCCAAAACAGGTCTATAGTATCTTCATAAAAATGTGCAATTCAAATGTTATGTTGCTAGTTTACCAATGGATTTATTTCGATGTAAGCCTTAATAGAAAGTAGTAAGTGACCCAATGTCAGTCAGTGTAGATTGATGAAAATGTGAAAAGAGTGTGATGCCAACTTGTTGATCATAATTTGATGTAAAGGTAATTTTTGTGACATCGATTTTCAAGAGGATCATGATTTTCCCACACAATCCTTTCGTATTATGTTCTATCAAAGAGGGCAACCTTGAAAGTGAGTAATCAGGTGATGGGGTGTCATCCCTGAATTGAGGAAAAAATTCTGTGATATAATAGGCCAGTATCTTATCCATAGAGTTATGCATAAAGATACATCTTTGTGTTATATACTCAAGATACTGTGTGAGGCTTTTTCGTCTTCAGTTAGCAAAGATCTGTCAAGTTCCTTGGCAGATTAATTGACATTCATCAGAAATGATGGTGAACAAAGCAACGCATTTCTCTGTCAAGGAAACAATGATATCCTCCTAGTGTCCCTTGGCGCTTCTAAAGACCCTCAAAAGATATGACACCCTGACTCAAGCCAGCAATAATCAAACAGGATTTTGATATATATTCCATTTCAATACTAAGTTTTGCTTTCCGAATCCATTGGGCATGGGAGACAAGGCGATTTAGGGTTGGTGGATTGTCTCATCATCTCATAATGCAGGATCATCTTTGTCTTATTGAATTTGTTTTAGTTAATTGAGCCTACTAATGTTCGTGATAAGATAAATTTAGTATTAGCCATTTGTTTACAAGTGAAAAGTTTAGATGGAGCAGCTATGATTTAAAACTCCAAAAGCTAACTTGGTTTTGTTTTGTTTTTTTTCTTCCAGGGCTTCCATTGGTTTATGAACTGGATGAGAACTTCAAGGCCGTGAAGCACTACTATCTGGCATCTGCAGAGGAAGTGGCAGCAGCAACTGCCAAAGTTGTTGCTCAGGGGAAAGCAAAATAGGATAAAGATTCACTATAATATGATGAATTATTTTCTAATTTCATCTGACAGATTAGACCTATGGATTCTGAGTTTTGCTTTTAGTGTTTGTCTTGGCATTTAATTGAAATTCTTATCTTAGTTTTGTTTCAATGTAAATATGATTTGTGTGGCTTTCTTTACTGATCTATTGAAAGAGATATAGCTTTGTAAAGCCTTGCAAATTCTTATACATTTTGCTTAATTTAGCAAATCAATTGCAAAATTAGTCTGTCAAAGCTAGTCCTTCAAGTCTTTGCATAAAAGATTTTTACATCTTTCTCCCTCGTCACATTGCATACATGCTCTGTCCTCCTTAACCTTCTTCTTTGGTTTTTTAGTCAGAGTTATCAAGAGATCTTTTTATGTTTATTTATATTTGCCTTGCAGATTAAACTCTGTAGTCTAATGTAGTTTAAATCATATGTTTTAAACCTTACAACTGTCTGTCTGATTCATTTTGTTTCACTGTCAGACACACATGAGGACCTTTATTGCAACATTATGGTGAGTCCAACAAATATTATGAAAGTCTCAATGTTCTAATTACTTAACATCAGTAATTTATTACCTACATCTATTATGACATCTGTGAGCAAAAGCAGTGTTTATACAACATCCTGAGTCACCAACCACTCAAAAAAAAATGTTCCTTTTAAGGGTCAGCAACCCAACATTGGCTCTTTACAAGTCAAAATATTTCCCTGAATGACTGATCTTGACTTAGTTGCAATTAAAAATTATCCTTTTCGGGCGTATCACTCAAATAGGCTACAGCCTTCCTTACAGTCAACGAATATAACATAGTCCATTTTTGGTCCAAAAACGGCTCTTTTTGAGGCAAAATCTTTTCCTGATTGATTGACTTATTTCAAGTGTACTCGCAATTTTGTTAGTTTTCCTATGTTTTAGGAGGTCGACAATTATTGCAACAAAATCTTAGTCTTTGTACTGCATAGGTCCTCCGGTCCTGACCATGTAATGTTATCCATGTCAGATGGAATGTATTAATAGTCTGTAGTTCTTCTTCTTCTTCTTCTTCAATTATATCGACTATTGAAATTATAATTCTTTGTGCTCCTTGTGCATGCTTTGTATGTTTTGAAAATCTCTTGCTTTTGTAGCACACATTGAGAATCTGACTGTAACTATTGATATTAAAAAGAAAAAAAAAAACAAAGCCAAAAATTTAAAGATCTGGTTTGATTTTGAGTACTTCTTTGGTATTTTCATTTTTTTTTTTTTTTTTTAAGTGTTAAAACGTTTGATCATTTTATCAAAATGTATGTTTGTTAAATTGTTTAAATCTTCTGAATGTTATTTATTTAAGGGACTTTCACCTTGTAGCATCAGTTCATAAGTCGACTACGATCACTTATCATATTGTGGAGTTGAAGCTACTTAATGGATTTTTTTAAAAAAAAAAGATCTTTGCGTGTTAAATTGCTATCTTGGTTTTTTTTTTTTCTTAATGGACCCCATTCTGTACAAAGTTTTGATTTACCCAAACCTGACACCTCTGATCTAATATTTTATCTAACCTGTTTTCATGAAAAAAAAAAAAGTCATTCAACCAAACAAAATGTTTAAAATATCCATCTCTGTCTCCGCTTTATTCGAATATGTCTGACCAATGACTTTTTATTCAATTTAAAGAAGAAAAAAAAAGATGCCTTCCTCCAAGTGTGCAAATCACCTGCTGTTGTTTATGTAGTTTCCTTTACATTCTCAAAATATTAAGTGGTCTGTCCACTGAGGAATTGAGGTTGGAGGCATCCTTGGCACCTCTTCTACTTCTGTTTCTTTTCTTTTATACTGAAGCTTTTTGTCTTACTTTTTCCCCTACTCCTTTCTGTCCTG
>JBCIKM010039271.1:0-15880 GCA_039654465.1 Melibe viridis
AGAGAGAGAGAGAGAGAGAGAGAGAGAGAGAGAGAGAGAGAGAGAGACAGACAGACAGACAGAGAGAGAGAGAGAGACAGACAGACAGACAGAGAGAGAGAGACAGACAGACAGACAGACAGAGAGACACACAGACAGACAGACAGAGAGAGAGAGAGAGAGAGAGAGAGAGAGACAGAGAGAGAGACAGAAAGACAGACAGAAACAGAGAGACAGAGAGAGAGAGAGAGAGACAGAGACACAGAGAGAGAGAGACAGAGACACACACACAGAGAGAGAGAGACAGAGAGACTGAGAGACAGAGAGAGACAGACAGAGAGAGACAGAGAGACTGAGAGACTGAGAGACTGAGAGAGAGAGAGATACCCAAATGTCCAAAGCCGATTATTCCAATCTTCCTCGTCATTTTCCAGGGGATGAGATAGAAGATTATCTGTTTTCTTTTTTCTTTCTTTTTTTTTTTTTTGAAGACAGATATCGATGCCGGTGGGTTGCAATGACGGAAAATTGAAAACCGAAAGTAAGTGGTGTCGCGGAAAATGTGTTCAGGCAGAATATGTAGTGACTCTTATCAATAAACGATTACGCAGAATAAAGGAGTTTGATCGTGACCTCCCATAACTATTGTTATTGTTTACGTTGGTTGCCTCCTTACGTTGTCGTTTTAGTCCAAGTCCCTTTCTTACTGTTTTGTATTCTATATTATATTATATTATATTATATATTTTTTATGTATGTATTGTTCATGTTGAGAAAGGGTATCACCCGAAATGTCCATTGTAGTTTGTCTCTGTTTTCTCTATGTGGAGGCTTCTATACCCGTCGCTTTTTGCTTTTCATATCCAGCTTCCCGCAGCCTTCATTCTCTCACTAAGCCATAAGTTTGATCAATTATGTTTGTTTCAAATTTTAGATACTTGAATGCTTTTCCAAAGAAAAGGCGGAAAAGAAAAAGTAAAAATCTACACTGTCTGTTGATGCAAGTCAGTTTGAGATCTGTGATTATCAACTGGGATGTATAAGAAGTTTTCTATTATTTGCTCTATGTTTGTATAAAGATACTTGCAACCGGGTTCCTATGATATCTTTATCGCTTACCACGTAAACGATATTAATCATCCAGCTTTAGATAAATGTTATCGTCTTAAACTTGCTGTAGATAAATTTTTATCCTAAACAAGGAAAATCTTTCAATTGTACTTTAAATATCTTGAAAAGCTTAAAAATATGCCTTATATCTCAAAGCTTAAATTTACTTTATTGTAAGCGATTTCATCGGAAGCTTGTTGCTCTGAGAGAAAAACAATAATATTATGAGTGTATTATTTTTGTGCTTCGACTAAATTGATTGTTAAAAAATGGATAGTAGCAGTGAAACGTTACATGTCTATGGCTCAACAACAATGACGACGTCTAATGCAAATTCCAAAAGTGCTGTTGAAGACATCGACATTCAACTGAATGACTTTAAGGTGAGTAAAACAGATGGGTTCTGCTCTCCAGAACCACAATTAATAGGTATCCATGTCTGCTTCCACTGATAATAGATCATGCTATGTTTCTGTATTTGAATTTAACCCTAGAACTGTGGGAAACAATTAGTTGCATGTGTGATTGGCTCCAGGAGACATATCGGTCAGTGTGTGAAAGCTCTCATAAGCTGTTTGCTGCGACGCCGGAAGGGTCATGTTTACGTTGTTATGTTCACAACTTGCTAAATTCAACCCCAAAATACTCCAATCCAATATCACCAGAAACATGAACCAACGGAGATCAAGGTGTTTCTATTTTTGTTTACATTTAATTTTAGTAGGTAACAAAATTGAAAGGATGCAAAATAGCCGTCTACTGATGTTTGACGCCACTAAGAAAAGAATTGATTAAAAATTCAAAATTAATTTTTGGGGGAATTTCTAAAATTAATCACCTAAGTATTGATAGATTTTAACTTTCCATGTCAAAAAAGTTGTAAATTATCTTCAAGGAGAAACTTTAGACAAAATCAGGTGTTCGGAAATTCGGTCTGGAATTTGGAAATCCTTTTGAGCTAGAAATTATTCTAATGACTAGTCCTGGAACCTTTTTTGTAAAACATCATTGGTTAAACCATAAAAATAGACACAGATTTTGTCAAGGGCTCTGTGTAGAGTGTTATTATTAAACAATCCTGCAACCTAGCCCCTCCCGCAGTTCTATCTAGACATGTCACAATATATCATTGCAAACACACAACACTCTCAGAGTGCACACTGCACACATACAGTTACTCATACATGTACGTGGTCAGCCAGTGGTTGGCTCAGTTGCGATGCAGGGAGGTGAGAATTAATTTTTTTTTATCATATTCGGCTATGGGGAAAAGCTTTTGTGGATGCAATTGACTCAATGGTGAACACCGTTCTGGACTAATAAAAGCACCCCTCACTAATTTTCGTCATCTGTGGAAATGGTCTGGTCCAAAATAAATGAGGGTATTGAGAGAGTGAGACAAATCGTTGGGACAATGTCGACGCCTGGCATCAACAGTCGTAAGCGTCGTTGTATTGAGTAATCTTTTAAACATGAAAAACATGTGTTGTTTATCTTGCAGAATTCAGTTTGTCTTGAAGCAATAAATCATTTTGGTTTTTTTATATTATCTTTTCTATAATTAATTAAATGGACAAAGAAAAAAAAAGAAAAGTGAGAAAACAAAACACCAAGAAAGAATTATCTTTTCGAAGGACTGAACATTTATGAAATAATACCCAGTACCTTTGGGTTGTTCTTTGCCAAAACAAAGCAATGAAATCTGTGTTAAAAAAAGAAACATTGTTTTATTTTTTTATCATTCCAAACTTGTGGTTACAAAATCTTGATTGTTTGCATATGTACCTTCATCAGTTTCAAATTTATTGTCAATTCAGGAAACCTTTCATTGCCTTTGAGTATAATTAAGTGGCTGATGAGGAGAAGAAAAAAAAAATATTTTGTTCCATGTGTCCACCCTTCCAGTATTGCCAAAAGCTGCCATTGTTATTCAGTACTACCATTACATGAGCCCATGCATAAATAGCTGCAGCAATACGCCTCTATATTGTGATACATGGGTATTATATTTATCATACACACTAAGTTTGTATCTTACACTTACTTGCACCATAGATGATGGCACAAACCACAACATCTCATCTTGTCCTCTGCATTTGATGGAGTCTCTTTGAGATCTGCAGTGTAACCTTGAGAGGAGATAATTTATACTGTAGGCTTCCGCAGTACACACATTCATTTTTCTCTTTCTTTTATGAGTAAGATTTAAATTTTCATTCACCCTGTCTTCAGAGGGATGAAAATTGCTCTACAATGACAATGAGTAAGTATTCATGGGATAATATGATAATGTTTATATGATAAATTTTGTGTTTGACTGCAAGTCATAATTTACTTCCATTCTTTTATGAAATTCCATTGCTTGACATCTTTGCTTTTCGGATTTATTTACAGAGGCAAGGCTTAGGAGGAAAGGAGGATTTCAATGTACAAGCTCCTAAAGAAAAGTGAGACAGAGTGTAACAATTATTTTTCTGATGTTAAAATTTTGTTTAGCAAAGAAAAGCAACAAGATTTAATTGGCAAATAAACAATGGTTAAACAGAATTTGAGAAAAGAAATAATGGTGTGGTAGTGTGAGGGTAAGAAGATGAGAATTACTAAAGGCATTTTGTGAAGTCCTCTTTTTGGGTTGTTTTTTATTTTGTTGTTTTTTGCATGGCAGAAATAAGAGCTCAGGTCTCGTATGTTGCCAGGGACTAAAGAAAACAAACCCAGGAAGTGAGGAAAATGGTGAAGGGGGCTATTATTTTTAACAAAACAAAAACGCATTGTTGTTACCCTGTCATTGACTTGACAAAAAAAATTAAGTCTAAATAGCTGTTTTCTGATTTTGAAATTAAGAATGTTCATCGAGAAAAAAAACTTTTTTCTTTTTAAACTAAAAGAGGGATGAAAGCTTTTTGCCTTTTTCAGTATTTGTTTTGTTTTGTTATCCATATCCCTTCATACCGCCTTAGCAGTGTTGGAACCCAGCTCCAAGGAGCTGGGAAAACTTCTGGATCACAAGAAGTGAAGATGATCAGTCCATTGTGCCTAATCTTGCATGGTATAATTAGCAGTAAATACGGGGTATTACTCTATCTTAAGCCAAACAATAGCTGCTGTTGCCTTGGTGGTATCTGCTCATTTAGAGAGACCAATGAGGCAATTTACCATAGGGCATCTTTTTCAGTATTAAGAATATTATTCTGGATTCTTTTTCTTCAAAATTGTTTCACTTTCTTATAACATCATACTGTTTGTACTGTTACAGGTACACTGAGAAGTTGAATGCTCCGAGGCAAACTTCATTCCACACCCTCTTGAATCGCCAGACCAGCTATGACAGCCAGTCAAACTTATCAGAGTCTTCCCTGGATCACACTGAAAGGCAAGTTTTCTCCTTTTTATTTTCTTTAAATCATATGAACAAAGCATAGCAAAAACAACAAAAAAACAAAAAAAAACCCAAAAGCAACAGCACTCCCCTTTTCTAGCAATCTGATTTTTATTGATTTAATTTGTTTGTACCTATTCATATCTCTTGTTGTTTTCTTGTCTTATTTAAATTTAATAGTTTTGTTGTATTTTAATTTTTAAAGCCAATGGCAATTTAGTCCCTTTTTAAATCTTTAGCCAAGTTTGACTTTTCTTCTCTATTTTTCTTTCCATCAGCTGGATTCGGCATCCAAAAGTTCTTGAAAACTGGAGGATTGTTCTTGTTTCAGGCCTGCTGTCAATTTTGGGTGCAGGTAAGTCTTAACATTTTGCATTATCATTTATTATGCAATTTCATTTTATTTTTAAAAGCATATTTGAAAGCCCTCAACCTTTTTCATAATTGAATTTTTGGCTGGTTTCATGACATTTGTATTTATCTCTTAAGCAAGAAACTCATGTGTTTCAGCTGCTTGTGTAATGTAATAGTCAAGATCAAGCTCAAATCTCAAATGGATTGGACAATTAAAATCTCTTTGACTGGTCGAAAGTGTAAAGAGTTTATGAAATTTGCCATCATTTCATGATTTCTCAGTGGTGTAAAATTGAATCTATTGCAGTTGGGAAGCATTAAAAGCAAAGGATTTTGTGATGGTTTGTGATTTTTTCATCTTCTTTTTTTCTTCTTTCTGACAGGTCTTCTGGTTACAAGCATAGTCATTGCCATCACGCCACAACGAGGTAAAGTGCTTTTTTTTCACATCTTCAATAACTTTGAGGAGAAGGGTATTATTTTGTTGTTGATGAAAGTGTTTTTATGTGGTGGAATTAATTGGAAGTCATACATACCTCTCAACTTTTATGATTTTAGTGTAATCATTAGGGTTTTACTGCCCTGATTACGCCATTACACTTTTGGAAATCTGGTTTACGCTTTTCCATTTAAAAAAATATTTATTAGAAAAATTACACAAAACATTTAAAAACAATTTTTGGTGCTTTATAAAAGGTGGCACACCTTCTCATGTAACATTTCGCACCAGTGCTGTTTGGTGTAATAAAAGGGTGAGACTAAATTTAAAAAATAAAAAATACAGTTATCAGCTTTCACCATGCTTTCACTATAGACAAGGTAAGGATTACTATTTTTAATGCCAGATTACTAATTTTTGGGTTATGGATTAGTATTTTTGGATTTTCAATGTTGAGAGGTATGGTCATATACAGTTCAAAGGCATAATACAGAGAAACAATTTTTTTTCATTTCCGAATTGTAGATATCAGGCTGTATTTGTAGTGTTTTCAAAGCAGTTTAACATAGTCAATTACACTCATATCCAGTCGGACAGGAACTGGGGGATAAAAAATTGTCTCGATAACAGAAATAAAGGTTGAAAATGCTTTAACAAACATTCTCAGTCATGTAAAGAGCTATCTTATGCTTTTGGTAATAGCCTTTTCTTCCTCCCATGATGCATTTAACCGTCCTCGCTTTTGTTTGAATAGAATGGAAAACAATTTTAAAATGATTATGATTACTTTGAAATTGTTAAGTGATGTTGTTGATCGTATTTCTTTAAAAAAGCTATTTTTTATTTAGCAGTGACCTTATATTTGCATTTTCAAATGTTTGTATATGATCCAGGTTACCACTGTCTGATCATTGGGGTGATTGGAATCCTGTGTGTTATTCCAGGAGGTGAGCTTTTTGTGTTGTATGTGTTTGGTGTATATTAGGACTTTACTTTCTTTTAGCAAATTGAAGTCTGCTAAACTAAAAGATCGAGTCAAAAGGAAATTAGTCACAGCTCCACAATGAACAGCCAGTCTTCAATAAAAGAACAGTACCAAAAACTTGCATAACTATTCAAAAGGGAAACATTTTGGAGAGATAGGTGAAAGTTGCTGAGATTGGGATACGAACACTGCATGGCTGTAAAGATTATGTGACAGGTTTTAGCTACTTATCAAAATAGATATTTTTAACAAATGGTCATGTGCATCTCTAACAGTTACTTACTTAAAATTTTCCCTGCTTCCTTTTGAATAGATGCATTTCCTGCCATTTTACCTATCTTAAAGAGTTTTTTTTTCTAATACAGAGAAATTAAATTTTGAATTTTATGTGTCTAGCTGCGTTCAAAAATTTCTTGAAGCTGGGTTCAGTACTTACCAAATGACAAGTTTTGATCAGTTATTGAGTTTTCGCATGTGTGTGATGAGGTCTCTCATTCCCTCGGCAGGTTATCACTTTGTCTACATCTACTGCGCTGCCATTGGCCGCCCTGGCTACCATTTTGAAAATCTTCCAGTGTTGAGATAAATTCCAGTGTTTTCTAGTACCGCCATGGATTTTGCATCACTAATGAATTCTGAATTCACAAGACTTTTTGAGTTCCATTGAAGATACACTATTCTATGACATCACCAACAAGAATTACTGCAAGTTTGCTCACAATGTTTATTAATATTTTGTAGGTTACAAACTTGCTATGTCCTTCAACAGGTCACCGTTTGTGATATTTTTTAACACATGTGATGTTTAAATAGTTTAAGTTCATGTGATACTTGCTTTTGAATCCCCAAGATGCATCGAACATATTCTAATCCTTATAGATAGGAATTGGATCGGATAAGATTTCATAAGATCTGGAATTGAGTTTTTTATCCAGTTAAAAGCCTTTGTATCTCAACTTTTACCCAATGTCATAGGTGAAAAATTTTGCCTTTTGAGCGATTGGGTTAGTCTTCTCAAGTTCTGCAATTAATTTTTTTCATCCAGTTAAAGCCTTTTACTTAACTTTTACCCAATTTCATAGGTGAAAAAGTTTGACATTTGAGATTTTATGAGAGATAAATACTTTATCCATTAAGAATTAGGTTTCAAATACATGAACATAAAAAAAATTTTCTTTGTTTCAGCTTGAGATTTTTAAGCAATTTATCCTTATGGCCTGACACATCCAAGCCAATTGTCGTCTTATTATATTGAGACATTCTAGCCAACAACAACAGCAATAATGAATCAATTTTTAAAAAATGCATAAATAAAGTAGCGATCTGTTCAATTAGAGATGGTGTAACCAGTCCTAACCAGCTCAATCAGTTCCACTCAAATAAAGGAAATTCAAGGTTTGACTTTGTCTATACATTAACTAAGCTAGTGCAATAATTGTTTACTTGATGAAAGTCTTGATAAAACCATGAGCGGATCAAAATGTGTTGAGGTAGAAATGGGAAGGATCTAATGGATCAGTTTAGGGGGTTTGAGGTTAAAAATAGAAAGTGAGAGTGTGTTTTTATTTGTTTGGGTATTTCAGAGGGTAATTTTGGTACAAATTATACATTTGCGAAATTAAATTGTCAAGTTAACTTCTCTTTAACTTCTTCTTGATGGGAAGAATGCATCTAATCAGTTTAAGACATTACATTATAAGGGTTTGTGGATAGATATTAGAAAATCATTTTTTTATGGACTAACAGTCTTTAAATTCAAAGGGTTAATTTGATATGAATCAAATGCATACCAACATAATCAAACTGTCAATTCAACTTCTACAAGACACTTTGGTCTCTTTGTTTGCTGATTCACCTCATTCTGTCATACTGTCTCTACCTCACTGGCTGAAAACATTATGAATTCATTTTTGTCACAGCTACTTTTAAATTTACATCTCTTTTTTATAAAAAGAGAATGAAGGCTCTTGTGGATTATCAAAAGACAAAACAGCTTAGATATTGAAGAAAGAATTGAATTTTCTACAATAATGTTGATCTACATTGGCTTAGCTGAGCAATTTGTTGCTGCACATTCTCATACTACTAAACAAACAAAACAAAACAAAAATTGGCCTGTCCACCTGCGAACACGAAAGTGCTGTGGCCTTGGCACCCATGAAGGAAATAAATTATTCATCGAGCTTCTCTCATTGCCAACAGGAATTACCCATGTTGTCCGTGGCAAACCACGATAGCCACAATGAAGGCTCGAACCCCACACCCTTTGGTGTGCTAGTTGTTGTGACAGCACCACTAAACATGTTGCCTGTAATGGATTGCTACAGTCACTGCCACATTCAGTCATCACAAGCAAAACTTTGTTTTTTTTTAAGTCTCTGGAGTGAATCTTTGTCCCCTTTTGGCCCTTTCTTTTCTTTTGTTCTTTTGTTTCTTCTCTTGGTAATGAAAGCTTTGTGTCAATTGATAAAGAAATGATGTTGTGCTGTAGATCAGTCCCTGTTTTGAAGGCTGCTAAATCACAATGAGGGAATGAAGCTAGGATGAGAGCTGTCTACATTTTATACAATACAGATGTTGGGCGCCTTATCCTGTTTATTTTTGCACTGTTGCCAATCTATTACTTATCATATTGTTTTTATTGTGATGGACTGACACTCATTCGTGCCAATGGTTTGAACCACACTCTTTGCTCACAGTCTTTTTTATTTTCTTGTAGAAGCTTTAAGATTAGCATGACTGACTTTGTGTTGCAATGCTCACACAACCAAGATGAGTTGCAATTCTTTTTGTGACTACTTCAGGTAAATGCTACAGGCAAGGTCAAAGTTCATTGGAGATTAGATTTCCTGCCACAGATGGCATGGGCAGAATGGCTCAGTGGTCAGGGGCCAGGCAATGGGTGCCGTTGCAGGCCCTAGATTCTCATCTCTCTAGGATGACTTCAAACCTTACTGTTTTATCATTTCTTTCTATGGCTTTACATCTTCACTGCTCTGAACCTACTCCATTTTCTTTTACTGTCATCTATCTCCAGTGGCAGGTCTTACTTTATACGAGGGTCATAGGTCATAGCAATTTCAATTCTTTGCCATTGTTGCTACAGGCCAAATCAAAAGTTACCATCTGTTAGATTTCTCGCCAGTGCTGCAAGATGTCTCAAAACTTCTAAAAAAAATAAACTGACACAAACATTCAAACCTGACAGTGAAGAAGATTTACTGTACCTCTGTCTAAAATCAAAATACAAGAGCATTTGAGAATTTAAGTTTCCTAACTTTTACTGCTGAATTTTGGTTCATATTTTTTTCTTCGTTGTTTTATCCTTTGTCTTCTATGAACCATGTTTGCAATATTTTCTATTATTGAGTTTGCTCAAAATCTCGGACTAAGTTTTTATTTCTTGTTTTCCGTACACTGTCTCAACTGGGCCCATCAAAGGGTTTATCACAACGAATTCTTTTTTAACCTGTGAATGCTCTATATTGTGATCTATACATGCAAGTTTCCTCTCTTTCTTCAATTATTCTTTTTGCCGCTTTATCTTTTCTGCATTTGAAACTCTTCAGAAAGGATCATTCTTATTTCTAGTCTAAAGAGTATTTGTCATGGAGGGAAAATTGGTTAGCTCAAGTATAATGCCCTGTACATAAAAGTTGTAAGGAATAATTTTTATTTTCTTCTCAAGTCTCAAACAATTTATTTTACTTAAGATTTTTTGTCACACCACCTTTATAATCAATTGGATATAGTTTCCAACAATTTGTTAAATTCTTGTTTGACAAATGAAGAGACACCCAAAGCATTTATGTATTTACTCATTTTCGGGGCTTTGTTACCAAACCTACAAGTTTTCAATGATTTTGTAAGAAAATTTCACGTTGTGAGTCTTATGCTTTTTATGTAAAACTGTGGTACAGACTTAATGCGATTTTATGGTTGGAAGGAGGGTTGTGATTTTTGTCATTTTTGTGTTGTTGTTAAAGGTTTGGGACCATCAGGCTCATTATTATTATGCTGATGTTTGATTGTTGATTGAAGTCAAAGAATCTGGTATTATTTCCTTAGTGTGTTTTAATTTGCACAGTTGTAAAGCATCTTCCACAATATTCTTTACTATTTACACTGTACATATATTTGTGTTAATCTTTTTTTGTTATTACCAGATATTTATTTAGTCTAGAAATAAAACATTGATTTTCATTATAAGGATGATGAATGGAAGCAGTTTTGTGTCTGGCTGTGCTGATGAAATTTCTGAAGATTTTGAGATTTTTTATTATTTCCTGTCATTGATAAAACCTTTATAAAAGCCCTTTGACTAGCTAACAGGGTGTTTTTTTTGTTTTTTTTTGTTTTTGTTTTTTTAATTCTTTTACTTTTTGTGGAGGGATCATTAATGTAGACAGAGTGACCTGTTCACTGCTTCTCATTCCTCCATTAAGCTTTCAAAATTTTGCCCACAGTATGCTTCCTTGAATAATGGAGGAGCTCAAACAGTTGAATTGATTTTTTTAACAGTTGAAAATCATCTTTTTTGCACATTGTTTGTACCATAATTATCATCAGATATGATATTATGTTATTTTGAAATTATATAAAATGTTGACCCATTTTTTTTTTTCTTCAGATATTAGATTATTCCATTGCCTAGTTATGAACCTTTTTCAAACTTCACAAATGCAAGCTTCACACAGTATTATATGAAAAGTACTGCTTTATTTGTAGACGCTTTTTTTTTTTTTTTCTTCTCTCTCCTTCCTTGTTTAAGTGTTTAGTTTTCACATTAACTTACCTATTGAAGAATGACCCCAGAAGTGACGTGACAAATATAAAAAAAGTCAGTAATATAATTTTTAATTCTTAAATCTTGCATTGATACTTGGCCATTCGAAATATAGCATTTAAATGGGGGAGGGGGTGGGCTTCTGTTCAGTTGTGTCCCTTACACGACTTTTACTTTAATGTTGATATATTGATTGAATGATTGTATTTTTTCCGTATTGATTTTCTTAGTTGTTTTTTGTTTTTGTTTTGGGGAGAGGGGGGGGGGGGGGGAGGGGGTGTTGTATTTTTCTTTTTTTTTTTTTCAGTTTTCAAACAAAATTTTGTTAGATGCTTTTACACTCATATTTTTACTGGAGATTATATTGTTCTACTCAACACTTAAGACTGAGGAAGGACTCTAATCTTTTTTTTTTGTTATTGAGAGGTGCATTTTAAAAATATTCCTTTTCCTTTCATATGACTGATTTAGTCTCACTATTAGCATTTTATAAGCCATTGACTTAAGAGGGTTGTTTAAGAACAAGGTTTTGATTGAATCCTTGATATTTTTGCTTATATTCTACACAATCAATACAGATAGAAGTCTGAAATTCAGTGATGTATGTCAGACGGCAGTGATGCTTGTCAGAGGGCAGTAATGTTTGTCAGAGTGCAATGGCAGTGATGCTTGTTAGAGGGCTGTGATGTTTGTCAGAGTGCAATGATCTTGTGAGAAGGTAGTGATACTTGTCAGAGGGCAGTGATGTTTGTCAGCATGCAATGATCTTGTGAGAAGGTAGTGATACTTGTCAGAGGGCAGTGATGTTTGTCAGAGTGCAATGATCTTGCGAGAATGTTGTGATGCTTATCAGAGGACAGTGATGTTTGTCAGAGTGCAATGATCTTGTGAGAATCTAGTGATGCATGTCAGAGGGCAGTGATGTTTGTCATGGTGCAATGATCTTGTGAGAAGACAGTGATGCATGTCAGAGAGCAGTGATGTTTGTCAGAGTGCAATGACAATGATGCTTATCAGAAGGCAGTGATGTCAGAGGATAGTGATGTTTGTCAGAGTACAATGATCGTGTGAGAAGGCAGTGATGTCAGAGGACAGTGATGTTTGTCAGAGTGCAATGACAGTGATGCTTATCAGAGGGCAGTGATGTCAGAGGATAGTGATGTTTGTCAGAGTACGACAGTGCTGCTTTTGAGAACCTAGTGATGCTTATCAGAGGACAGTGATGTTTGTCAGAGTACATAAAGAGTTTACTTAATGAAGAGTTACTTAATCAATTTAAAGAATTCTTAGACTGTTTAAAGTTAAAGTTAATGTGTAACATGTAAACATTTTTTGTCATTCCCTCTGATTTTAAAAAAATCTTTTTCTTGTTCTTTGAGACTGAAATTTTTTCTGAATGAATTGCTTGAAAAATGAGATTTTACCAGTACCCATGTTTGGTCACTGTATTTTTACTGAATGACATTTGAACTTTATGTATAATAATAGTTATGTCTTACATTTTGTGTGAGATTTCTACCTTGAAAATATTTGCATGAGATTTTATTTTAAATGGGCAGTTTAAACTCATCATTAAGTTTGAGTTTTTTGGGGTTTTTTTCGGTATTATTATTCCAAAGGACATCATGAAATTTGTTTTAAGCAAAGATGATACTTCTCACTTGATTGGTATCACAGTACAAGCTTTCTCTTTTTACACAACTTAAGGTGGGCTACAAACAATATTTATCCCCCCTGTTACTGTATGGCAAGTAGTTCCTATATTATTGGTATGAGAAACAATTATTTACTCTCCATAAATTCAATAAAATTTAAAACTATTTTGTTAACAAAGCTACAAGATTTAAAGCTAGATATGCTTTCAGGGTTTGTTTAATCTTGGGTGTTTCATTAATGTATTTTCAAGACCAGATAGAAAAATTTTGTTAAAATAATATAGCATCTTTTTTTTTCTTTTCTTTTTTTTTTTTTTAATTGACGTCACATTTTTTTCTTTTTTTTTTTATAGAGATTTTTCTTGGCTTTAACCTTCCTGAACACAATACCTGTGTGAACTGTCCCAAGGGCAGCGTTCAGGCTGATTAACAATCAAAACATCAACTCTGTGACGTTTTCAACGTATGACATTGCCTTATGTGCAACAAGGCTTGGCCTTTGGAATAACAAGTTTTTGCGGATGGTTGGTGTGAATCCCTGGTTGGGTCTTTTAGTTTCTTCTCTTTTATATTGATTTGAAGTTGTCATCTTACTTTTTCCCCTTTTCTTTTGCGTCCTGATTTTGTTGTCTTGTTTAGTTTTCAGTGGTCATCTCCTATTTCATGCCTTTTGATACATAAGTCCAGGGTTACAAGTTATACATACTGAATATTTAAAAGGGGGTCAACATATACAGGATCTTCCTGAAATATGGAGCTGTTGTTGGTGATGGCAATTGTTTATTTTTGTTTTGAGAGGTGACATTTTTTGTCATTGTGTAAATCATCTCTTTGTAGTGTTGATATGTTTTGAGAGATGATATTTATATTTTTAGTGTAAATCATCTTTCTGCTGCTTGTTGTTTGATCTCTTCCCTCTTTGAAGTGATTCTATCATCTTACTTTCCTTTGAGCTCCTCTTTGACCCTTGTGTGTAGTTGGGCCCTAAAACCACCAATAAACAAACAACAATCTCATTCCATTTGGTACACAACTCCAGGGTCATAAGAAAATGTACTGAGTACTTAGTACACAAAGAGGATCTAAAGATTCTGGGTCTTCCTGGACATAATGTTGTTGTGAATAGATGCCATTATTTGCTATTGTTAAGAGAGATTATATTTTTTGTCAGTGTAAATCATCTTTCTGTTGTGTTGATATGTTTTGAGAAATGATATTAATTTTCTAAAGTGTAAATCATATCTCTGGTGATATATATATATATATATATATATATATATATATATATTTGTGTTTGTGAATCATCTCTCTACTGTTTGTAATAGACCTGTTCTGTCTTTTAACTTATTTATCATTTTACTATCCCCTGGGCTCCTCTGACCCTCTTGTTTTACAGGGATCTAAAACCACCAATTAACAAAAAAGCAAACTGCAATTTTAAACAAGACTACAAACTCTTGTTGAGACTATTTTAGCCACAGTCTGGAAGGAGAAACTACAGCATTGTTCCACAGTTTTCTTTAAGGAAAAATTGAAAAATTTTATCCTTGAGTCTTTGGGAGAAATTTATGGAGGCACAGGGTGTCTCATGAAACACTCAGCTTTCGACTGAAAATAGTGGGAATCACTTCCTGGCTTAGAATTCTTCACTCAGTGATCAGATTCTGATGAAATTGATGTCAACAAAGAAATGATCAACTTATAATGCCATCATCTATGTTCTGTAATTGTTTCGAAGGATCATCAATTTGTTTGTTTGAGGTTTTTTTTTCAATTCTTTATTTTCTTCTTTTTTAACTGTATTATATTACCTTGCTCAATATTGCTATGGTTAACATTTCACCTTTCATTCCTAACTTTCATTCCATGTTTTTTGGGGTTTTTTTGCTCTTCAATATTTGTGATATGGTACTGATTTACTCGTCCATCCTCTCCATTCTCACTTATTTATTCAGAGCTTTCAAGAATGCCTCTGACTTTTCTTCAGCATATCCAAGAGTGTATCATATCATTCGGTTTATGAGATGGCTTGTCTTCTGCTCCAGGAAGGGATTGACCCTGATCGTGAAAATGTTTGCTGTGTTATCTCTTACAGTTACAGTCACATGTTGGGACTTTTCAAGCCTTCCTACACTGCAGACTCTTATACCCAGTGCCTATGACAACACTTCCTGTTTTATTCTGTTTTTTTAATTATGTTTATTTTAGGCCCCAGGCCTTTTACACCTAGTTATTTCATAGTTGGGTTGTAAAGCCAAATGGATGACATTACACTTCATTGGTGTCTCAGCAAGAACAAAAATATCAGTGTTTTGTTCATGAATCAACCAATGAAGACATTTACCCCACCACTGTTCTTGGTGGGTCTATTTTCGTCTGTTAGCTAGAGCTATCATCTAGCTTTTTCTAACACTCTCTTGAGTGCTCTTTTACAAACACACATGCACTGCATTTTGTGTTCTGTTAGATGGTCTTGGTCCTGCCTGTTGTGCCTTTGTCTTCGTGTGTTTGCTTTTGTTTGTGGGAGATGATATTTTTTTTCCCTGTAAATCATCTCTCTGTGAAAATTTCTCTGGTAGGATGAAGATTTATCTGCTCTTTTAACTAATTTATCTTCTCAGTTACCATTTTCTGCTTTAAATGGTATTAACGTTGTGTTTGTGTGTTTAGTTTGATATAAAATATTATGATATTCAGGATGTCTCTTTAATAATAGTTGATAAAGAATTAAAAGGTGGAAAAATCAATGGCAATTCAACACAATTAATATTAGTCTTTTATATCAGAAATTTATTAATATTTTTGTTGATACAAAGATTGTTGAATTCCAACCAATTGTTGCAGATTTTTAAGCCTCTGAGTGGGACCTGCCAATTTCAGTGAAGAGTGCCAAACGCTGTTTCAATGCTTTCCACTTCTTTGTCAGTATCTCAAGCGTTGCAGAAGTTAGTTCTTGTTTTATCTTCCCTTTTAGTTTTAGAAAATGAGGAGGTGCTCCATCTTGCTGGAAGAATATTTCTGTTTTTAACCTATCGATTTGGGGTAAAGCATACTGCTCAAACATTTTCATATAATTTTCAAACGTTACAGTTTTGTCATTGAAAAAGAATGACCTGGTGGTCTGTCCACTGAGGAATTGAGGTTGGAGGCGTCCTTGGTACCTCTTCTACTTCTGTTTCTTTTCTTTCACTGA
>JBCIKM010039381.1:0-15871 GCA_039654465.1 Melibe viridis
CTGGCAACAGATATGAGTGGAAGTCCATGATCGTCGATGTCTGCAACAGACCTGACACATGAAGAAGAAGAAGAAGTGTTCACTAAAACAACCTGTGAGACTGATGTTGGTAACACTCATTAATATTGTTATTAACATTTGAATTTATATAGCGCCATCATCCATTTCAATAATGCTCACTGGCACTTCACAAATGAAATCTACTTAAAACACATTCAATTATTGATCTTTTGTCCTGTCCATTTACACACACATACTACACACTCAGAAACAAGCCTCTATTAATTGCAGTTAAAGCAAGTCAGACAAATGCTCTGTCACAATTAACAACAGGATTTACGTATTGACAGCTGCTCATCAAAAATAATGTAGAATTAACCCATATATACACTTAAACACACATAAACACAATTACTCCAAAAAAACAACAACACACGCACACACACACACACACACACACACACACACACACACACACACACACAAGCCTGCACACAGACACACAAAAACCGATAAATGCAAATTACTAAAATGTGTGTAATTCATAAAAAGGTTTGATGTAAGTAAGCATTAAGAACTGAAAGGAGGTAACAATATTGGAATTTAATAAGAGATGACACATATTACCTGGGCTCTACTACCTCCAACACCATTACCATCATGGCTATTGTATCACTCAGAAGATAAACACTGCACAAAGAAATTTGTTCCTGTTAATGTTAACAACTCTACAACTAACACTAACTCTTAGGTACCACATCCCTTCACACCCCTTCCCGCTCCATCCTACAGACACCATCATAATCACCAGTGGTCCAATGAGACACGACTGCTTCTTGAATCTAATAAACAATTTAGTCTCTTCTAGTCTGAGCTAAGATGTCGACATATAAGTTGCCTGTTAAAGGCTATTTTTTTTTTTAATCATTTTCTACTAATCAACAATGAGAGAAAAACAGGAATCAGATATTGCATAATAATAATCCACACAATTCTCATGGCACTTTGCATTAACACTTAACCAATGCAAGCATCACTCAGTAACTAAAACAGAAGCAAAACCTGAAGCATCTGTGTAACTTAAATTACCTTTTTTTTTCTTTTTATGTTGGTTTTTTTTTTTTCTGTTCTTTTCTTCTTCTTTTTTTTTTTTTTTTTTTTTGGGGGGGGGGGGGGGGGGTTGGGGGAGCGGGGTGGAAACAACCCTGGTTTCTTTGTCTTTTTTTTAATGAGCTCATAACCAACTCCTGCAAAGAGTGAGGCAACTGTTAAAGAAAAAGCATGTTGGCTCTAATTCTAATGCTTTTAAACACAGACACCCCTGAAAATGTAAATGAGACGCCTCACCACAGAGCCTACTTGCCTCAGGTTACCTCTCAAATTCAGGTTCATTAGGAATAAACACATTCGTCATGCACTAAAAATGAGATGGAAAAACCAGGCAAGGGATCTGAAGATAGCACAGAACCGAGATCAGAGGAGGATCTTCTTTCTTTGTCTCCTTCCAAGCCAGCGGACATGAAGGGCAGTGTGTAAGTAAGTGCATTATTTCAACCCATTCTCTCCCTGTTTACCAAGTCTCGATGACCAGCTTTCTTTATGTGTTCCACAATGGGCTGAGACAGAATAGATTCATCAAGTCTGTCCATTTCATACACCGATCTCAAGAGACAATTCTCTGCTTCTTGCCGATCTCTGCCAGAAAATCTCTGCGAAAGAGAAGCCAAAAAGATTAACAATAAATTAGACAATATCATGTGCTTGGCATAAATTACTGTTACGAGGCCATTTCCAGGTTGTTTTCTCCAGTGCTGAATTTGTTAAAGTCAAAGGATCAAAATTTCCAGGCCTTTTTTTTTTCTTCTCTATGCACATATTAGTGAAAATGATTTTAGACTTACATTCTTACATGTTGTCAGTAAAATAGTATATTTAATTTATTGAAGATCAATGAGACAAAAACTAATATAAATTAAATGTGCTAAAATTATCATTTAAGGAGCTTGCTTGTGTGGTCATATTATGTGAAACTAAAAAGCTGCCAGACAGACATAATCCTATGATGACATCACACCTGAATGATACCAATGCCCCTCAGATACAGTTTGGTGTTGCTGGTCTGCACATCCACCATCCAATTACTGCAAACTTTGCCTTTCAGGATATGAGCACCTGAAAGTCAAAGAACAATTATTGGAAATAAACGTAGGCACTGCAGGTTGGAAATACTTGAAATTCATATCAAATCATTGGCCTGTCTGCCTGATAACACAAAAGTGCAACTGTCTGGGTACCTGCAAAGAGAATAGATTATTCATTAAGCTTAAACCCAATGCCAACAGGAATCATCCAGTTGGCAATGGTAAACCACGATAGCCTTGACAAGGGTTTGAACCCACATCCTTTGTTGCAAGAGTTGAACACCTTACCAACTGAGCTATCATATAAGGCTTATCAAAATAAGCATAGATTTATAGTAAAAACAAAGAATAAATTACTCATTGTACTCTAACACAGTATAAAGATTCCAAATTATAAAATATCCGTCATCAATTGTGTACTAAAATATTTTTTTTTAAAAGACCATAGTTGCATGATGGAAATTGCTCTCAAAACATGAAAAGACTTTTGGTTTAGTAAGTGTATCAGTGGAAAAGCTTAAATTCTAGATATTTCTCATACCTGTAGACAAGCTATTCAGAAACCACTTCAAGGCCATTTCCTCGAGCAGAGTTTCCATCATGGCCTGGGGACCGCCTGGGTTGATGAGCTGCAATCCTGGAACATCCAGCTGAATATGAGACACAAAATGAAAGTCTTCCAACCCAGAACTTGGTATTGAATCCTGCATTCAATGGAAGAAAAAAAACAACTGAATCTTTTCATCAGTTTTGATTCTTAAAAAATAATTTATTTTGCAAAATTTTTTAAATCTGTTTTTAAATTCGGAACCTCTGCTGAGTAAAATAAAGCCTCATCATCACACCACTACTGTATCCTGCCTGCTTAACTAAGGAAGGGTACCAATTTCTAACTGAAAGATTATTTCCCTTATAACCCTTTCTCTTTAAATATAACACCAACCTTCCCTTACCCCGTTATTGAAAGCATAATTTCAATGGAGTACTTCTTGAAAAAGTCTGAGAATAAAGAGCTGTCCATTAAAGCAGCTTGCAATTGGAAAAGATACTTACTCCAAAATGAACCAATACTCTTCTGCAATTTGCCTTGAAGACATTTGCTCCGACTTTATGACTAGTTTCTTGACAAAACAAAAAATGAAAATGGATATATTGTTTCACTCAAAAAATACCAGCTGGCAATTGCATACACTACTTTATTAATAAAAACCAACGCAAAAAATGAAAATTTTGTAAAAACAAAAACTAATGCTGCTCTCCAAAGCAAACAAACAACCAAACAGACAAACCATTAAGTTGTCAGATAGAATTCTTTTTTTTTCTTTTTATCACCTTAAAAGCTAGCTCTTTCCTGACTTTTCGCCCATACAGTGGTGCTAATTCGGGTCATATTTGGACTTTTCACCCATACAGTGGCGCAGGGTAGTGACCTCAAAATATTGTTTCCTAAGACTAGCTCCGGGTACTAAGACTTTTAAAATCATTATTAGAGGTTTTTAAAAGCATGGACAAGCGTAAATTTCGGGGTTTTTTATGTTTTGATACGTTTTGAGGCCGTTTTGAAGAATTTTGTGAAGTGTATTCCAAAAAAGAGCCAGCTACGTCCTTCCACTTCTGGGAGGATGTCTACCAGACCTAAAAGATTGTCTGCACAGCACGTTCAAGAGATTATTCTGCGCTTGAATGAGGTAGAAAGTGAGAATGATAGATCTAGTGAGTCAGAATTATCTGATTTGAACAGTGATTGTGACAATAACGGGTTGAGGGCACATCTACCGCAATAAGATCTAGATCCAAAACAGCAAACACTAGGCAGCCTGTGTCTGGTTCTGAATCAGATTCAGAATTAGATTAACCTATCTCTGTACCAAGAGCTGCTTCTTTGTGTACCGCACAGAAGAAGAGTTCAATCAGATCTAAATTGAAAGTAGTTACCTATAAATAGTGTATATATTGATAAAGGTTTGATTTTCTGCGTTTTGACATTTTTTCGCTTTCGGAATGGCGTTTTTCGCGTGACGTGCTCAAACTAAAACAGTCATAAAATTGCTCCCAAGAGGAGTATCTTCAAAATTCAAAAAACACTATACAGAGCAATGTAGTACCCTTGGATATGTAGCAGTTTTAAGTGGATATGACCCCAATCAAAGCCCCTAGATGGATGTCAGTATAAAAATTATTGTAGGAAAAGTTCTTCTCCATGACTTTTGACCCTCTTCGTCTGCCTGGCTATCCTACCCTAACTCAAAACTATGTTTTTCATGTTTCTTATTCAATTACCTTTCAAATGATGTATAGTTTTATAACATTTTGATAAAAAGTTAATTATTTATTGATGATTTAAGAATGGCACCCAAATTTTTATGTCATGGTCTCTTGGAATTGCGGTCCAAACGTGGTTTTAATTACGGTAGGGAAAGAGCTAGGAAGTAACGTCTGTAAAACCACACAAAAACAGACAGAGCAATCAATATACCTGAACAATTTTGAATCAGGTCTATTGAATATTTTTAATCGTCCCAATGATTAATGTACGAAATGAAAGAGAATTCTTCACTTCATATTTTAATATCAAGAATGTCATATTTGATCAAAGAGTCTTTGATTCACAGCCGTTGAAAGTAAAATAGTCAAATATTCAGCCTTGCAAAAACTGTGACAAAAATGCTTTAAAAAAGTGACACAGTGGAGGACTTAACACACAAAATATATTCATATAATAAAATTGATTTGTATATCTGACAATAACCAACGTATGGTAACCTTTTACCTGCAAAACCAAAATATTTTTTTTTCTTATTGTCATTGTTCAAATGAAAACCAATATGGCTGCTTCTAACTTAGAAGAAAGAGCCTTAGCCAAAAAAATCATTGAAACAATTTTCAAATGTTTGATGCACTCTAACAAATACAAAATGATTAGACCATTCTTCTTCTATGACAGAACTGTAACATTTGAAAATTATCTGAACATGCTTGAGCAGTATGCTTTACCCCACATTGATACATTAACAATAGAAACATTCTTTCAGTAAGATGTAGTTCCTTCTAATTGGGGATGTGATGTTAGAGAATTCTGAGACAAGTGCTTCCCTGAAACGTGGATTGGGAGGGATGGAGAAATTGCTTGGCCAGCTAGATCATCAAATATGACTCCAATGGGGCTACTTGAAAGACCTAGTTCATGTCAAACCAGTAAATGATGTTTTCTCCTTTGGAGGCAAATCAGAAAAGGAGTAACTTCTATAACATCCTAGTTGCTGATGACAAAACATGGAAAGCATTGAAACAGCATTTTGCACTCTTGGCTAAAACAGTGGGTGTCACCTAGAGGCTTTGCACTGGGAACCAATAGTTGGAATTCAATGATCTAAATGAACAGAAATCATGATAAGTTTCTCATATCATGACTTAGATGAATTGTTTTGAAATGCCTTGGATTTTTCTATATTTCAATAATTTATCCTATATTATTTAAGAGACATCCTGTATAGTTACACGGAAGTGTATCATGATTGATACCATTATGTTCAGCAAAAGCCAATGACATATAATTCATTGATATTCATTTTAGTTTTACAGAAAAAAAAACGTATTCAGATACTTTTGGACAATACAGCATGATATAAGATGAGAGCTTCCACTTTCCATGTAGGCTAATAAATAATCATAGGGGATTCCTTAACATTTGTAATTTGATGATCATGATCAGGATTCAACCAAGAAGAAAGTTGCAGGTGTATTTAACATACAAATAGTACTGTACTCATATGCTTCATACGTTAAACAAAATATAGTTTTTTAAAAAATCAATTCTATCCATTTCATATCCAATTTATGAAAAGGTGAGACCAGGTTGAACAAAAACAAAAAAAAACAAAAAAGAGCAGCATGACGCCAAAAAATAAAAACATCAAATTAAAGGCTTCATATTCATCAATCAAGGAAAAAAAACTACCTTCTCCAATGAAGATGACTAAATCCCTCTCAGTGACAAAGGGGGCAAAATCAGAATCAAAGTCCTTCAGAGATATCTTGTAATCTTTGCCCTTTTGAAACAAAATCAGTAACAAAATTATACAACAGAGTATCATTCCTACAAAGCTTTATAGAAAAAAAAGCTTTCACTGGTCCTTCCAGCAATATTAGGTATAGACTTTCTATCACCCTTGACATTTATTCCAAGCACACACCACCACCAACACCATCATGTTCATTGCATGGGCCTCTGCATCTTAATCATAAATACAAAACAGAGACAACACATTTGATGACCGCCATTGTCAACACTTTAAACTGCAATTGCGTAATCTGTTTGTTGGAAAGATGTATTCAACACTCCATAATATGATTAATACTGTGCCGATTAATGCATGCCAATTGAGTAAGTGTGTGTGTGTGTGTGTGTGAATGTGTGAGAGAAAGAGAGAAAGAGAGAGAGAGAGAGTTACTGTGTGATGTGAAGAATGTGTCTGACATGATTGTGTGAAGAGGCATTGTGAGCTGATCTTTTGCCGTGTCCCAGCCAGAGCATTATAAACCAAAGAAAATTGAATCAATTGGAGATAAAGATTATTATCATTATTTTCCTCATCATTATCATCATTATCCTGATTGTTATCATCATTATCATCACTATCATGACCATTATCATCACCATTATCCTCATCATCATCATCGTCATCATGATCATCATCACCATCGTCATCACCACCACCATCACCATTTATTAGGATCATGGGCTCTCAGAGTGTGATTTTCAAATCCAACATAAAACTCACATAAACAGAAAGATCTCCCTCTGCATTTTGTAAAGCTTGATAGCCTCCATCTATAAAGCCTTTGACATCATCTACAGCTGAAGAAAGCACACAAAGAGACCAGATGTCAGTTAACACCTATCATGATCCCAGAAATTCAAAACACATTCTTATTCCTTTTCTTCAACATATTCATCTCAGGTGAAATGAATAACCGAATGGTGTAGAACAATACATCATAGTTTAATGTTTTATGTTTAATGATAAGAAATTATATAGCACCTAAATGCATCAAGTACACAGAGGCGCTCAACATAAAATTAAGATGGCACAGCAAAGAATAATTATATATGTACATAGCACCAATCAATAACACATTCAACACAAAAAAAAATTATAGCTTTAAAGTTGGCAGTTCCTAGTTAAAAAATAGTCAGCATTTAAAGCTTTCAAAAATAATGCAAAATAATTTAAAAGAGATAGTAAGGGCTTTTGACACTTCTGAAGTCCTATTACACCCGCCCCCCTAATGATCACTCCCACCATCCAATCCCTTTTTGAGGAAAAACCATCAGACAGTGCCACCGTCTGATCCCTGTTAAAGAGTTAAAAGGAATTCTTCATAAATGACAAAAAAGGCTTTAAAATTATGTCCTCTCTTTTCTTGTTTCTACATGCAAAAGAGCTGAAACATAATCATTGCACTTAAAAAGTGATTCATCAAGCAAGGACATTCCTACAAACATAGAAAGAAAAATGTATGAGGCTTTTTGCCTGATCATGTCTCATCTCTTACCAGCACCATAAGTCGGAGGGCATTCAGAAGCATCTACCATAGCCATTACAGCCTTTCCCCCACAGCCGAGATAATAAATGTGTCCATTGGATTTTAAACTGGAGAAACAAAGGATTGCTCATTTTATTTTCCATTTCAAATACATGTCAATGCTAGTGTTTGTAAAACATTGACAAAGCAATGAATAGAACAGTGTGAAAAAAAATCTCAAAGTTCATTTTTTCATCTAAAAATAGATTTAAATCAATAACTAAAATGTCTTGAAAAATTAAACCAAAAAAATGTTTAATATCTTCATGTTCAGGAATATAAAAAGGAATACACTCGCCATGAAGATAAATCTTACCTCTCCCCAGCTATTTGAATCAACTTCCCCATTTGGTCTTTGTGTTTATATAGACTATCACAAGCCTCACTGTAGCATGACAATACTTTGCTGATGCTGCCATAACAGAATGAAGCCATGATAAACACTGACATCCAGATCACCTTGACATTAATCAAGAGAAATTTCAATCTCAGACTTCAAATTATTAGTGCATTCCAAAGTAAAGAAGATCAGTGCCCTTTTCAAGTTTCAGAGGGAAGACAAAGCTAACTGTAGTGTAAGCAAATTTTACATGGCATATCAACTCCAAGATATCACATGAAGAGCTCATATATAACTATGGGAAAAAATTCTAACCAGCTTATGAAATATAATTCTTATATGTGATTTTTTTTCCCAGTAGGAACAAAGATTTCTAAGAGGTTGATAAATTTAAAAAACTAGAACGCCAGAAAAATTCTGCTATTATCCCTTCATTCAAAGAGCCCTCAAATGAATATGTGCCTACTTCGTATCCTAATTTCTTGTAAAATACAAAATGAAAAAAATTCAATTTACTTATTATTCAGTTTTTGCTTAGCTTCACCTATCTTGATCGTATCCATGAATAGCAGCTATTGCCAAAACTTCCAGTAGAATCCTAGTAGCAGATCCTGATTTCATACGACTGGATCCAGTGATAGGATCTGGCTGGACTCACAAAATCAGTAAAAATTAACGAGCAATATTCTCTATCCATGCCTTAATTAGAGACACTCCCTGGTTTATTAAAAAAAACTTGAATAAATTTATCATTTCACCAAGCTGATCTGGACCAGTAACTTTTGAAAATTACACAGATAAGACTTTATTATTTAATTATTATCATTCTCTTTCAATATCCAGTGTAACTACCAGCTGCATTTTTCAAACAGAAAGTACAGCATCTAATGTACTATTATGTCAAATCAACCAGAAAGTCCTTTGGAATGGTTTCCCATATACTAACCAGCCACTGAAATAACTGATGATTATTGTTTTTCAGCAAAAAATTTTTTTTTTTTTTTTTTTTTTTTTGTAGAGTCCCAAAGATGATCAACTGAGGGCACCTTTTGAGAGGCTCAGCAGGCCAAACGTTAATTAAATAGTTTGGTCCATCAAAAAGAAAATTCATTCGTCCTCTGCCTGACATGGAAGGGGGTTATAGTGTTCAGTAAAAATTCTTTGACACAACCTCACAAACAGAGTGACATATAATTTAAAAACTGTTTTATTCTCCTTTCCTGTCACTTTCACTTAAAAAAAATTCAAGCTACTTCCCCAAAATGACTAAAAATGTTGATCACATTAGTTTTATCATTCATTGAAATGGAAATAATTCTCTATCAGATGCCCCCAAATACATTAAAGCAGTTGTAACATCTTGCCCCCCAAAAAAAGACACAGGACATATAACCAATTAATTTTATTAGCATATAACAATGCATTAAAAAAAAAAACATTGATCAAGATTAAACGGTTAGTTATTGGCAAGAGTCGTACTTACCCCTATGATTGGATTCAATACAAAAGCTTGGTGTTTTTTCTCTGCTTCTGTGAGTTCTGTAGCAACTGGATATATTACAAATTGTTGAATGGTTGCAAATACAAATTTAATGACAGAATAGATAACAATAACAACTAAGCATACCAGAATATGATTATTTAGATCACAAGAAGACAGTTCAGAACTTTCTTAAAATCAATACAAAAGCTATGCACATCAATTGTTTTTTCATAAAAAGGCAGCTTTTGTGTGTTTACAAAATATTGTGGCGTATTTTCCATTAAAGAATTGAAGAATGGAATAAAACCAGGTAATAACATGTTACACACCTGGCTACAAAGTAACAAGTTATCATCAAAGACAATAATAGTAAATTAACTTCAATCAGTTCAATTTCACACTTTTTTACCTGCAGTCTATATCCTTCTCTCCACTTTCACCACTTTCTTTCCTTCTCCCTTCTGCACATGATTTTCTCTTTACTTAAATATCAATGGATGTATCATTTACCTGACAGAAATGTCTTGTCCCAATTTGGAATAGGCAGCTCTCTAAAAAAAAATTTTTGAAAAAGGAAAAATTTATTTCTTACTTTAATTTGACATTTCTTTATTCTTTAAATCACAATTGTGTTTGCAATACAAGCATGTTGAACTCCTTTAATCCAAACAAATTTCTAACACACAACCTATTAGTAACCTCATCTGACAATAGACATCAAGACGCTTATCTCACTGGAAAAAATAATTCAATGATGAGTTTTGATCAAAGAATATGTTAAATACAATTCACTTTCATTACTATAATAGCCTTTCTTCTATTCAAATTGCCTTCCAACAGCAGGCTAGATAAGAAATGAATTAAAATAAAAAATTCCAGTGCTTTTCAGTACAAAGGGCTCAAACTCCAAAATATTTCACTATAAAATTTGTCATCTCAAGGAATCAATTAATTGCTCCATTGAATGTGAAATGTAATTCTCCAGCCAGTACGCAATATTTGACACCAAAAAAAAAAATCAAGACAGGGAGTCAAGAAATAAATGTCCTCTATGAAAAAAACCCTCAATATCTCAAAAAATTATATTCAACTTCAATAAAATTTAGACATTATTTAAAACGGTCTAGTAATGTTCTTCAAGACAAGTAAGCATTTACAATCATAGGATGTAAACTGACAAGCATCAAAGACTAGTCTACACAGCACAAAAAGAGATGATTCTTCTGAAGCTAGTTTGACAGATGGTCTCTACAGCCTTGGACGGGAGTTCATTCGGAAGCAAAGGGTGGAGGGGAAGAAGCTGGGGGGGGGGGAATAACTGTGAGACTTTAGAGAATTTGCATTTACCCATTTAGAAACAAGATCAATTTTTATAAAAGGTATGAAAAACGTCAGACAACAAAACTGAAACTTCAGGACACAATTTCACGAAGAAATAAACCAATTTTCTTTGTTTCAAACCAGACATGCTTCTTTAAGTCTTTAGATAATGTTTTCCTGCTTGACTGAAATACATAGCTGTTTGTATCAACTGCTCATTATGTTTTCCTTAGAGAGTAGAGCACTGTCTCACCCACTTTATCAAGTTCTGATTCACTCCAGTGCATGAGTGATCATGCACAGAGCTTCTGAAGTTTACCTAAGCAATGCATTTAGTTGGAAATTTGTTTTCAAATGGCCCCATAAAAAAAAGGCTAAGATTTGTGTACTGGACTGTGGGGTGCCCACTGATTGTGCTTCTTCGAACTGATAATCCTGTCACAAGAAAAAGGTTGAAAGATAGCCCTAAAATTGCACCAATATGCGTGGATGCCAAATGATTTTCGGGAACTTTGTTTGTTTATAGGTGGTTTTAGGGCCCAATCACCAAAGCCATCACTCATAACAGCATAATGGCTCAGGAACACCCAGGATCTTTAAACCCATTTGTTTACAAAAGTACTCATTACGTTTAACTTGTGATCCTACAGTTGTGTACCAAAAGGTATGAATAAGGGATGACCACTGAAAACCAAACAATACAACAAAAACAGGACATCACAGACAAAGGGAAAAAGGGAAAAAGTAATATGATAGTTTCAGTATAAAGATAAGAAACAGAGGTAGAAATGCCCACCTAGGACACCAACCAACCGCCCGCTAAGATTTCCAATATCCTGTATAAACCAGACAATCATGCCATTATTCAATACTGCTGTTTTTCAATTCTCAGATCTTTTACTTGCGTGAGAAATGTCAAAGCAATTGTACAAGTATGATTATGCCCAGGGTCATTCATAGAAATCTTTGGTAACAGTTCCTTCCAACTTGAAGCATGAAATCAGATACAAAATTTTAGCCATTTTTTAAAATGCGATAGTTTTGTTGATTCCCGTTTGTCACACAGATACTCATTAGATTTCATTAAGACTTTTTGATTTTGTATCCCTGAATAGTCCTACAAATCTGGCAGTTTTCAATACGGTCAATTGAAAAATCAAAAACTTATTAGTGCAGGCATTGAGGATATATATGTCTTATCACCCTGTACATAAAATATTACACGGCTCTTGAATTAATTTATTAAATCATCAACTGAATCTCCTTAACAAAGACTGAGCTTGTAATCCAACATACCTTGCACAATGAACAGAATTGAAACCTAGAACAACAGGTGTGAACTTGTCCAAGTGAGACAAGCAGTAGTCTAGCTGCCCAGCCACAAATGATGCAGAGAGGCCACAGGAAACTCCAATATACACCACATTAGATTTTCCATCAGTAACCTGGATGTAAAAGAGTTTCGGGTTTTTTTTCATGAAGAATGGTTGTAATACCGATATTAGCAAATGAATAATATATTATGCACTGCGTGGACAGTAAATGAATTGGAAATGTAAACATCTCTTTAAAAAGGAAAAAAGGAGACTACACATTAGCAATGTGAGCCATAGAGAGCCAAATGAGGAAGAAAACAATCAAGTACAGATAACAAGGCAAGTCCTCTTCATACAAAGATAAACACACTGAGCAAACAGAACAGTTTGCTTTCACAATAGTTTGACTAAGCCAACTCCAATTGACAACACATTATATAATTTGAAGTCTATTTTAATTTTTAATTTTTAATGTAAACTCAATCAAAATCAAGTCTGTTGGAATAATGTTTTATTACCATTTACGTCCACAAAAATACATGCCAATCACTTGCTGATATGAGTAAGTTTTTGTCTAGGATACTAATCACAGCTCGATAAAACACAAATGGCAAGTTCAAATTGCTATGATTCCTTGGCGGGCTGTTGAGTTTTCTTTGAATAGAACAACCGATTCTCAAGATCACACAAGTTGTGTATACTTCCAAAAGTTTAGGCAACAACCTTTCTTTGTAAGTTTTAAATAGTCTGCAAAGTGCGTGACAACAAGTATATTTCACATTGCATATATCTTTATTTTATCAACAAAAAGTTAGATGAAGGAATGGCCAGTGCAATTTTTGGCTCACTTGCCAATGGTAACCTCTGTAAAAATTAAGTAGTAGAGGACTGCATACTGAGTGGGGAAAACTTACCTTATCCAAAATTTCAGCACCAGCAGAAGGGTCATCCTCTGCCAGTTCTTGTGACGTCAGCAGAGCTCTGGAAAAGAGCGTACAAAATGTGTTGCAATGACAATGACCTTAACATTATCACAGTCAATCAAAATTAAACCAAATAACATTAACTCTTTTTTACATAATGTTTTTTCATGGATGCATAACAGAACCTCAGGATTTAACTGATTTCAACTTAAGGCAACAAAAGAACATTTCATGTCTCCATTCTAAATTAAAGTCAATTGAATTGCTACTGTAAAAATAATCAGCATGTAAACTTTTATGTTTGCGGCTAAGTAAGGTTTGAGGATCAGTGGAGGGAAGGAGAGAGAGAGACAGACAGACAGAGAGGATTTTTTCAGATAAAATGAAAAAAAGAACCATAACAATTGTGCATATGTAAATTATTTTAGCTTGGCTCTACTAAAATAAATACAAGTAATTCTTTTTAATTTCTTTTAACACTATTAAAGTGGTAATCTGAAAATCAGTTGCACTTAAAACTTTGTATTTAAAAGGGAGAATGTAAAAATGTAAAATGGACAAACTTGTCTTCTCCGGCTATTATGTAGTGAAAACAGGGTGCCCTCCCCTGGCTCTTCAAGTATGCATTGAATTCACTCTGAAAAGCATTCGAAGGGTAACCATGATGTAACAAAAAGTTAAACTCTATGCATTTCGCACATCTCCAAAACCACCCATTTTGGTCAGGAAATAATTCATGTTGTCACTGTCAACTTATTCCAGTAAAATCTCATTTACTATCTCATTTAAACAGGAAACAACTATCTACTACAGTCGGATAGTATGTATTACAGATCATTGCAGAGGGTTTTGCATTACTTATAAAATCCACTCCCAAATTGTGTTCAAAACTAAAAGAGCTTTTCAAGGAAAATATTTGACATTCTCAGTCTTTGCATGTGAACCTAAAGAGATATTTGTGAGCAAATTTTTGGTAGCTTAGAAATAATTTCTGCAAAAAAGGAAAGGAAACATGAACTTCCTAGGTATGTACCTCAATTTTAATAAAAAGAAGTTTAAAAATCAACCTACACAAACAATGTAAGCCAATCGACCAGAAGTGCCACAACCACTGATACAAACTGAGCTTGTGGACGGGTTCTGTTAATGTATGAAATGCAAGAAGAGGTTTTTAGTTAAAATAAAATTTTCTCAAGTTATTAAGCCCTTTGAACACCACAAAAGTTAATATGTGGCCAATATACTCAAGTTTGAAAGATAGACAATGACCTAAAATGTGTGCTTGTAAAAATAAAAACAAGCAATTTGACAGGATGAATGACAAGCTTGTAAGCAAATTATGAAATAATTATCACGGATAGACTGAATAAATCTGGAAAAAAGTACCGAGCAAACTTTTAACAAAGCTGCATTTATGAATCACACACACTAACACAGATAGGGTAAAAAGACAAATATTTCCTGCAGGCAAAATGCACAGTCTGACAGACTGCATGGTTTTTCAATTTGGGTAGTTTATTATGCTGTATAAGCCCCAAAATTAAACCAAAAATATGTCCATCACTTAGCCAGATTTCAACTGAATTTCACAAGCCTCTCTCCTGTTTGATTATGAATAATGATCCGAATAAAATTAGTGTAAAAAACCAGTTTGACATAATTATGTTTTTAGTTTTGATCTGAATGACACAAGAGTCAAACAGTTGCAGTGTTTAAACAAAATGATAAATCATCTTGGTTAAATGTAATATCGAGACTTTGTGTGCATGATGACATACATGATATAAAGGGAGAGTAAATCCAACTACCTCATCATTTTCATTCCACTTGAGAAAACTGGGAAATCCAGATACACATTAATTGCCCACACACTCAAAACATGCTATATTATGTTATGTTATGATAATGTTATGTTATGTTATATTATGTGTATTATTATTATCATTATTATTACTAAAGACAATTTGCTCTACAAACAGGCATGAGGTATTGTGACTTATCAAAGAGAAGCAAGCATTTATCAGGACCAAGGGTGCAATTTTTGAGACTTACTAGATCATAGTAAAAATTTGGAAAGAGGTGCACTTGATGCATGCAATCAAACATCTGATTAAAATGCTTGAATAAAATAATAGAAACCTACTTAACAACAGCATACAATAAAAATTTGGTACTGGGGCTCCTGTGTTCAAATATCCAGACCTTGCAGATATTAAACATGCAGACATCCAGTGACCCCTGTACCATTTTTATAGCCATGAATTTCATGGGGTGGGAGAAAAGGGCAAAAAATAAGGGACAGCTTTATTTGATACAGCATCCCTAACAGACAGAATACAATATCTATTAACTATGTACCCAGCAAATGTAATCTTGCTAAATTACATCATTTTGCTGTCACCTAGGCACATGCAAATGGGTGGTGACCCCTGCACTTAAGTTATCAAACAGGACAGCAAATTACAGTTGAAGTGCAAACCTTCAATACTTCTCCAATTTTAAGTACAAGTAGCACAGCCTTTGATAACAAGTCATCTCCGTACAGTCCCTGATGAAGAAAACAACATTATTCTGAAAATGAGGACAAAAATAAACTTCAAACATTTGCATAGACCACAAAGAACCAAAGTAGGAAATTCGCTCTCTGATGAGGTAATAATAAATACAGGCTGCCCCCAGGGATGTGTAAGCTCCCCACTCCTCTACATAATCTACACAAATGATTGTGTGTCAAACTTTAACAACTGCCACATAATAAAATA
>JBCIKM010039492.1:0-15865 GCA_039654465.1 Melibe viridis
GGGGGGGGGAGGGGGTTGTTAAATCACCTGGAATTTTCAGGACAGAATTTTGCAACTTATCATTTTACCCTTTAACAAGACAAACTAAGTGTCTGTAAGATGAAATTAAGTATTGCATTGTAAATTTTACAAAGTGCTTATTCACAACTGTCACCATGTTGTCAGTGTTTTATAATCCCATATCCCTCGTTGACAACAAACATTGAGCTTATGAAAATAAATGCAGCCCTTAAGGCATATGAATAATTCTATGGATAGAGATAATGTTGTGTACAATCCAGTGGATCACCAAGTTCTACATCCCTCAACAACAGGTTGAGGTAGGAGAAGTAAAATATCTCACAGTACTCTAGCAGGACAACAGGATTGGGGAGAGAGCTTATTTGAAAATGCTCCATTTTCAATTATTTTCTCCATTTTTCTTCTTGAAAAAAGACTTCACGCCAATTTTAAGGTAAAACAAGGCAATGGCTTGTTTATTTTCAATTATGTTTCTTTAGAAAAGAGTGTGACAAACTCTGTGACTACACACAAACCAGGACTAGTGTACAATCACCGAGCAACACAGGGTGCATCTGATTTGACCCCGGACCATGATCAGGGATCAAATCTGAAGCAATGAAAGGCTAGTCAGAATCAGGAAAGACTCAACCCATGTCAACAGCCATGAACACCAAAGATAAATTTATTTTACACAAAGACTGAATTCGCACAAATAACAGTTAGGTCACACAGAAAAAACCCAGTTAGGTCACATGCACACACAGCACATGGACGTCACACTCTCTCACAAACAGTCATGCACAAACACAAAAAACAAAAGAGTGAAACAGCAAACAAAGAAAGCGTTGAACCATGTCTGGTTGCACTACAGGGAATCTCAAACCTTGCAGTTCTGGGGGGGGGGGGGGGGTGATGGATGTCTCTTCGGGAACCGCTCGTCTGCTACAGGGAAGTTAAGGACACATTCTTGTCACAGGGCCACCAGACCCCGTCTGCCAGGTGGGGCAAAACTTGGTTTTTTTTCCTGTGCACTGATGTCCAGACCAACTCCATACAGGGTCCCTCAGAAAACGGGTCATCCACTCACAGGATCACCCAGGCCTACCCCACACAGGGCCCCTCTGGGAACGGGTCGTCCACTCGCAGGGATTCCAGAGAAGCACACTGATTAAACACAGGGTTGTTCCAAGGACGGGTCTTCCACCCACAACCCAACAGCTGAAAAACATAATAAACCAAACCAAAACCCCTTTAAACTAATTAAGCAGGAGAAAAGGAAGAGAAAAGATAGAAAACATGAGGCATCAGCTTATAACCGAGAACAACAACCATGTTCTAGAATCAAAAGCTTCACTCGAAAACCCAATATCTTTCTCTCTTTGTCCTGATATGAATTAGTCTGTTGCTTTGACAAGAAATATTTATTTTAGGAAAGAGGGGATGGGACTCATCTCTAATGATTTCGGTCAGTTTGATGTTGCATGCTTTTTTTGAAGAGGCAGTCCATTGTCAGATAATCATTTTCACCAGTTAATATAAAAGCATGTTTTATTAGCCTATTTAATATCTTTGTCTCAGATTCCCTTGTGTTTCCATTCCAAGCTGTAATGCAGAAAGTTATAGTACTTTGGATACATGAAGTATAAAACATCTTTTGAATATCCAGGCTGTTCAAAATACTCAAAAAATGTAATTTTTGTGTTTGCCTGTTTTATTATTAAATGTGAATATAATTGACAAAACAATGTAAGGTAGTAATACAAATGAGGAACTAACCCTACAAAAGGCAAAAAAGTAGCACCATTCCAAAGAAAGAAGATGAAAAAAATAATACAAACACACTAAAGGGAAAGATAACAGGTAAAACAGTAGACTTGGACATCCTTCCACCTTAAAGGCCAAGAAATTAACTGACCAGGTACACACAAAGTCAGCACCAACACGCCCAAACAAAAAGGAGAAAAAAAAAACATGCATGAAAAGAACACAACTGACTCATAAAACAATACCACCAAAAATAAAAACCAAGCACAACTCACTTAGACAATACCACATGAAAAAAAAACCGGCACTTCATCACAAAAGGAACATGGGGATCAATGGTGTGCATCTAATATCAATATAAAGAGAAATAGACAATTAACTGTCTCAAAGGTTTGTTTATATTTTAAGCTAAAATTGTGTGCATTATTAATACTTGCGGACAGAATTAACCCACTACTTTTCAAAGCATCATGTATTATGCCATATTTCATTGAAGTGAGTAATTCAAGACCAATCAGAACATATACTTTCCTTTGCAGATTGGTTCAGAAACCGTTTTTACCCTCATTATACCTAATGCAGGTAGCCACATGGAAGGTGCCTTTGTGGAACTATTACAAACTGGAATGGATTTCAGGGGTAGAAATTATGTCAGGATGGTAATAAGCAATGATATAAAATGGGCTCAAATAGTGGTGTGTTATTTCTGTCTGTTCAAAACCTCTTCTTTTTTTTTTTTTTTTTTAAAAAAAGGTTAAACAAGGGAAGAAGGGGGGGGGGGGGGCAGGGCAAAAGTAACTTTAGAAAGAATATTGATGAAATGAGATTGTTCTTTCCTTTCTATTGTTTTTCTTGTTCTTATCCAGTCCATGCTCCTAAGCAAGGAACTTCAAAAGCAATCCAAAATGTTGAGGCCTCTTGCCAGTCGAATGAATTGGCATTCTCTTAGTACAACAGAATTTGTAGAGCGGTGTATGATGGTATGTCAATATTAATTTATCATCAAATATATCAGAAACATGAGTATAATGTATCCCACAAATGTAAAGTTGAGCCCTCCGGCGACTTGTTTTTCCCCGTGATTGTTATGTAATAATGCAAGATTCTGCATAATTCATAGATTCACAAGTTTTTGTATGCAAATATACTAACGGAAAAAAAGAAACGGAGCATTGATTTCATTATGAATAAAAAGAAGTGAACTTTAAAATAGGTGCTTTGCTATATCCTTTCTGAAACAACATTTCAAGACAAACATTTTGGTGTGTAAAACATTAACTAAAAATTTATTCAAAGCTCTCGAACTCAGTCCAAAGTTACTGCCCTTGATTTTAAAAGTTACAATCTCAGTATTCCGGGTGTCCCCCCTGCAACTTTAATGGAGTGCACTAAAAAGACAAGATTATTGATCAATACATTATCCTTTTCATCAGTGCTAAAGCTAGTACCATTTGGCAACAAGAAAATGTAAGATGACCAGTGGCACAGTTGGTAATAGACTATCTTCACAAAAACAACATCATTATCATGAGTTGGCTGGCAGTGTCTCATAACTTGCCTATTATGACATTTGGGATGAGATGAAACAACACTTCAGAAGACATGAAAAGCAGCCACAAACATTACATTAGCAGGAAATAGACCCTCAAATCATATGGAACAATGTCCCACATTTATTATCCAACAATTTGTCAGATCAGTGAGGCTTCAGTGTCAAGCAGTTATGAACATCTGGGGTGGACAAATGCAGTCCTGAGAATGTGACTTTCAAAATCAAGTCAGTAGCTTTGGACGTAATTCAAGAGCTGTGAATTCATTTATAATTAATGTTTTATACATCAAAGCGTTAAGCTTGAAATTATATTTCTGTATAGTAATAGTATAACAAAGTACCTGTTTTGAAATTTACTTTTTTTTCTTCTTTTAACTCACCATGAAACCTTTGCACAGTTTTTCTTTTTTCTGTCAGTATTGCTATTGAAATGGATAATGGTGCAATAAACCAGGCCCCTTGTCAAGAGGTAGTCATGGTTTCAAGTCCAACAGGGAAATATTCAAGCATATTTTTAGTCAGCGGTCACTCCCTTATCTTCTTATTGGTAGGATTGAGCAATGAGTCCTGTGTCGCAGATGAAGAAACTCTGAGTTGTAAGGTTGTTGTTTTGGTATTTATTAATTCATACCATGCATCTGTTTAATATTTGCCTATTTGTTTGTTTATTTATTTGGGGGAGGGGTTTAGGGTGCCACTACACACAAGAGTCATAGAGGGGTCCAGGGGGAAAGTATGGTGATAGAAGTTATTAAAAGAGAGAACAGGTAAAACCACAGAGAGAGGATTCACTATTAAAAATAATTATCATCTCTCAAATCACAATATATGATACCAAAGACATCATTCATGATGAAAAACAGTATTATCTCTCCTTACAATATTCAACATTGGCCTCTTTCCATAACAGTATAATGGTTCAAGAAGATACTTTGCCAGAAAATTATCCAAGACTTTGTGCACAGGAGATCAAGTAAAACTAATTAACTGTTTCTATACAGAGTGGTGTTTGTGTGATGCACCATTTTTGGCCTAGACTTTTTATTGTTGAACGATAAAGAATTTTAATCACTCAGAGACTAGAAGACAAGGATTTTTATTGTTTTGCAAAGTGTCAGAAACTTATCCAAGTTCATGTTAATAGGAGATCAAGTAAAGCGATGAACTGTTTCTTTACATTGGCATGATTTGTGTGATGCACCTTTTTTGGTTCAGACAGATTTTTTATGCAGAATGTAAAACTTGCTCTTTATATCACAATATGCATTAAAATTCTGCACGGGCCATAAAGAGTGCATCACACAAATGAAGTTACAGTAAAGAAATGGTTAATTGTTTTTGCTAGATCTCCTGTCAAGACTTGGATGATTTTCAAACCTTTGCAGAGAATCATAAGTATCTATATCCTTAGTTTCTGAGCCTTTAAAATTCTTTAGTGTTCAATGATAAAAAAAAATAAAAATCCAACATTGTATACTAAAGGGAATAAAATGGGGATGGGCATACAAACCCAAACAATATAGCAAAGTTAGGACACAAAAGAGGAGGTGAAATATTAAGTTTATATCATCAGTGGAAAAGCAGATAGACTCAAGTAGAGACTAGTAGGGACACTACCAATCAGAATTACCTTGTGGCTAAACAAAAACCTGTGATTTACTCTTCCTAGTTCCCTACATCCACAGTTATTACAAACATGCCACGAAGTTGTTACATGGTCATTTAATTTTCACTAGCATGGCGGTAAAACTGTTCTACTGTCAACAACAGATATCATTTAGATGAAAGATGAGAGGAAACAAAAGTAATACATTATGATATATAGCTTATTCAATACTAACCTATTATGTGCTCCAATTTCAACAGGTGTTGTTCAAATGAACCATTTTGCAATATTGTCACTGTATAGCCTGTTCCGTGAACAATCCCAGGGTTTTTTCTAACTATTTTGTTTTTAGTTGTATCATTTTTAGATTTTGTATTGTCTTGTTTGAGTGTTAATTGTTACTCAGATCTGTTGTGGCTGTATAGGTGTTTTACTTACTGCTTAACAGGCAATTTTCTTCAACTTTCCATGATCTTCATTTTGATATTATCAATACAACAAATAGATGTGACAGTATTGTTCATTTATTGGCAATAACTCAATGTAGATTATATGAGTAAAAGTGTTATCTTGTCATCAATTTTACACAACAAGCTATTGAAATCACTCAAATTGTGGACTAAAATGAGTCAAAATGGCCTACAGCTGCATGCAAACTTTCAAGACAAAGCATTCACAGACATAAAAGTTATTCAGAAAAAAAAAATATTTTATGTTTAATATGATTTTAAATATTACTTGGTACTTTTAAGGTTTTTAGTGTGTACTAAACAATACCATTTTCCTCCAGAGTTTTCAACAGTTCAAAAAGCAACAGGAAACTATTCGAAATAAAATGGTGAAAATAGAGGAAGTACTGGTTCAAGTGGAAAATACAAATCTTTTCAAAGAGAAAGATACGTCCCCTTTTGACAACATCATGCCATGCAAGGTAAATGCAATATTCATGATATATCCATTCTTTACATGATACCTAATACTAGGGAACAATTTCAAATTGGTGATATGAAATGTTTGTCTTGATCAGGCAAGTGGACAAGAAAACATAACTGTTTGCTTGATTAAGAGTTATCTTTTTATTAAAATAAAAGATGACATTTTTATAAGATATACCATAATATAAGATCAAGGTATTAGAGAAGCTTCCAGAGGCCCACCAAGACTAAACTTGCTTTTCGTGTGTTTAATTATGCCCGCATTGACAGTAATACTCAGTTCCACTGAGTCAGTCGACATAATTGAAGAAGAAGATAGTGATTATCGTGTATTGTTATCTCAAACTATGACAAATTTTTCATAATGTGAACTTACATCAAATCAGCAGCAGCACAAAAACATACATTTCAAACTCATCCTCTTCAGACTTGACTACTCCAATGTCCTACTTTTCAGTCTCCCAAAGACAAAGATCAACAAACCCTTAGCATTCCAAAATAGCACTGCAAAAATAGTCTACCAACAGAAAAAGAGTAGCCCAGGAATTCATTTTTTTTTGCTCTTCATTGGCTCCCCATAGAGCACTGCATAAATTACAAAATTGCTAGGATAACGTATCCATGGATGCCAGGATGCTGTCAACTGCCAGCATACTAATGAGCCTTTTGGTTGCTCTGTTGCAGTCAAAATTACCAAAGCTGCCGTTGAGATTATTCTGCTCTTGCACTTTCTCTCTCTCCATTTCACAGTTGTATGACCATTTTAAATATCATAATGGAACAGTCTATGTCTATGTGGCAGAAAACAATTTTTTTTCACAACCTTCCAACACTTTATTCCATGAGTAATTGAAGATTGTGCCCAGGTATATAATGCTTGCATGTTAAATTGGTATTTGGTGGGAAGTGAGACTGGGTTTCAGGTTATTTTAGCTTCCTCCATTAGCACTTTTACCAATCATTACTTTCACAGAATTGCCCCAAAATTAACACCAACATCCCATCCACTGTTATGATCCCACAAGGTCTCTTCACACAGAACCTAAGCTCCTCAAAATACCCAGAATAAATGCAAAACATCATTCAGTCCCGCTGCCACATGTGTCTTTATCTTCTTTGCAGTGTCCATGATGCTAAATGCCTCTGCAGTTTTAAATCTTTACTTAATTAAAATGCAATATTTTTGTAGAGCATCCTCTGTCAGATAGTTTTATGTCTTTCTATGTAAAATTTAACTGTGACTATTGCTGTCACTTTTTTCATGTTAACCACTTTGGGATATCACCAGATAGGTTAAAAGCAGTATACAAATATTTACTGTTATCATCATCATTGTATATAATAATAATAATAATAATAATAATAATAATAATAAAATCCAAGATTGCCATTCTTTCAGATCATTCAGGGTGTACTTGAGACTGTTTGTATTTCAAGCAAACGTGTCTCATGATATTACAAGCATTATTATATGATTATAATTATTATTATTAAAATTGTTTTTATATTTTACCGATCTTTTGAAAAAAAAAAAAATCAGAAATATCAGAGATAAATAAGGTCTTTTACCATCCATTGCATATTCTCTCAGATAGATTAAATTGTTCAATTTGTTTAAACATTTACATTCACCTCTACCTTTCCTAACCACTAGAACAAATTATTGAACAAAACCATCAAATTGCCTTTTGTCAGTGCAATGGCATTATTGTGTGGTGAAAAGAATTGATATTTATTAGGGAAAAACTAATTTTTTAAAACAACTTGATGATTCTGTAAACTGTACACTGCATGAGCTATACTAAAGGATGGAACAGATGGCGAAATTACTTCTCTCAGAAATAGTACCACATCAATGAATTAACAAAGTTCAATTATAATGTATACTCAACACAGATGTAGAAGAGAACAGCAGCATCATATTCATCCATATTGTTTCAATTTGCACTAGCTTTGAATGGACTGAAGAGAAAGTAGAAGAGAGAGAGAGATAGAAAAAGAGACAGAGAGACAGACTTGTAATTATCAGTTCAAAACAGGGAATTAACATGTCAGCAAGATATCGAGGATGCACAAAATCAGAGCCATGGATAGAAATTTGCCTTAGTTACATATTCTTTTCACATTTTAATTCCTTTACTCTTAATTGCAATAAATGAACACAGGGTGCTGCTTATAGGTCTCAGAGATGAGGGTATCTATTTTGGTGTGCAGCTTTTGATTGTCAATCAGCTAATACCCTGTTAACAATTGAAGTTATAATGCTTCTCAAAAAAAATTGTATACAAGCATTGCTAATTGCTAAGGTTAAGCATTTTCTGGGAAATCTAATTCCATATCATTTTTCATTCTATTTAAAGGAAAAATTTGACTTTATCTTCCATCATCGTGATCAAAACATTGAAATGCTGGTCAAGAGTGTCTCAACCATTGCTGGTCAGGTTGACAAGATACTCTTGGCTTTACCAAAAGACCCAGTTAATCCAAATCCATTAGTGCAGACTGATGCAGAAACCATTGGAGATTCTGCGCCCTCATTCAACTTGTATCGCACCATTGAAGAGAAAATACTCAAAGCACTCACAGAGGTAACCGTTTTGTCTTTTTTCTTTCCTAAAATTGTAACTTCAATAAATTGTATAGAATGATCCTGTGTTTGGAAATTCAAAAAATTCTCACTATCTGTTAGGAATAAGGTATTCAAACTTTTGTAATAGTGTAACGCAATAGTTTTTGGTGCATGGAAATGATTCATAACTAGGAATAGCTACACTGCATTTTGCCATAAAAGTCATATTTTCATATCTTACTTATTGTAGGCAAAATGAAAAGATTTGTTGTATTTTTTCATGTAGAGTAATCCAAAAGCTATCAGTTTTTCAAATGTTATGAATGTCTAAAAAAAACAGGATCTATTGTTAAAATAATGTTGCCTATTTTTGTGCATAATTACAGATTTTATTTTTGGAATATTTGTTGCTGGCTCAATAAAAATGTTCCCATCAATGTTAATTTTCTCATAGAATAATCATAAAAATATAAAAGTGCCCATGCGTAATAAGCCTTTCAATTCTGTGGTTTTACCACACAAAAACTGGCTTCATATTTGTACTGTTTCAAGTCTAAACTAAAATGGAGCTCTTTGTCTCACAAAGTGGTGATTGACAAACATTTGAAAGGAATATAGCTTTAACTTTTGCATCTCCTTACTTATATTGAATACAGAATTTGTTTGTATAACTTCAGCTTTGTATCTTAATGTCTCTATCCAAAAAAAACCCGGTGGGATTTAGTCTGTGAAAACTGTCACATTTCTTTTTTTTTTATTAATGCAGGGTAAGTACTACTACAAAAATTGAAAAAATAATAAAATTAATAATTACACCTCTTCATCCCCAGATGGTACTCAATAATTTGAAGTGGTACTTATGGGTCCTTAATGGAGACAGACCCTTCATTAAAGTACAGGCAATTCTTGCACCACCTGATGTGATGTTGCACCCACAAAGCAATGATATCTACCAGATGATCACTAATGCAGCAATGGATTGTGTCAAAAGGAAATTATCATATATAACCCTACAAGTGTCACAGGCTCACTAAATTGGCCAAAACAATGTTACCAGAATGTCATGGCTGATGAGGGCCAAAATAATCAGCAGACTGTTAATATTGTTGTATGGTATTGAAATAATTTGAATCCCTGGAAGTTTTTTAAACAAACCGACTTCCGTCTCCTTCCTTTGAAAACAAATAGCTGTGTTAATGCCATTTTTCAGTTTAAAAATTGATCAAAAGTCAACCTTTATCAACTCATTAAATTTGTTGGGGTTGGAAAAGGTTCATTAAAAAATTATAAACATGTATTCATTGATCAATTTCAAATACAAAACCATCATGAAAAGGGCTTTTAATGAGCTTTACAGTTTTTCTGACTTTTTCTTTTATCAAAAAAAGAAGACTAGATATAGCGGTTTTACTAAAGATCGAACCCAAGAAAAAAAGAAGCAAAACTGCAAGGTAAACTTTAAAGGTCATTTTTAAATGAGGGACCTTGAAATACAAAAGATATTCCAGAATAAGATACCCATTTATTTATCTTTCATAATATTTAATTTACTGTTTTGTACACTTCCTTCGTCATCTTCTCACACAAATGAGGGGTGTTCTAATGGTACCTTTGTGTTGACATTCTGATCACATACTCCAGACAGTCCAAGGGTTAAAACATTGATATACAAAAGCTTACTCTACTGTTGATATTTTTTGTCTTGTGGACATTGAAGATGATATTTCCTCATTTATTATTACGAATATATCAATCAATAAGATTTTTCAAGACATCATCTGGTGGGAGCTCCTTTAGCTCTGTGACCTATTTGTAATGTTTTTATGACACTCATTTTCACTAGCATTACAACTTAATTTAGCAATCAATTTTCTCTTCTTGGTATGCCTTTAGAGAATAAGATTCTCACTTCTATCATATGAAGGGTTTGAATGCAAAGTGAGAGATTTTGAGAAAAATATGTTTTTTTGTTACGATGTTAAGTACTTTTTGAACAGTTATAATTCTTTATGTGCAATCTAAATACCTATAAGACTGAAAATCTTCCATTTGAAATTGAATGACAATTTGCAAAAATAAATTTGTTGTTGCAAAATGAGATATATCCAGACCATTTTTTTCTCAAAACGAGACAAATCCAGTAACCCACAGCAAGGATTACGTACCCTAACATCAGTTGTTTGGTTATTTTTTTGGTAAATATGAGCACCATGACACACCAAAGGATCATAAGTGAATAAACTAGATGAGTTTCCTCACACTTTATTGATTTTGTAGTGGAAGATATTCCCAAGTGTCAGCAGCAATGCAGCGACGCAGTGTGATTGGCACCCAAGCCCTTCAACATGGAAGACTGGACATCTTACTGACTGAGCTATTGTGTACATAGTTCATTGATTGATCGATGATAGCATCCATTACCTCATGGGATTTCCCTTTGGATAAGTCAAGTTTTATCATAAAAGGACTACGGTGTTTATCATATTTTGCAAAGAAAACGAGATTTTGAGGACCCGAAAACATTAGATATATCCCAAATTGCAGTATAAAATTTGATGGGGTAGACAAAGTTGATGTTAACCCAGTTACCCACGAATCTTGAATATTTTTTATATGGCGCTTATCGTGTTTTGCTGTCAAGCCCTTCATATGATCTATTCAAATTACGAAAAATCCTTTGAATTTCATGGTATGAGTGAGACACTAGTGTGATAATCCTCGATCAAGTGAAACTGAATCTGACATATATGATGTAATAAATCTAAGAAAGCGCACCATATTAGTGGAAAAAACCCCTAAAATGCAAATTAGAAGATTCAGGTATGTGCCAATGAGAGACAGTTACTCTTTTGACATCGCAGATCACCAAATAGATTTTTGTCACAACAAGTCACTTTATGATGTTTGTTATTTGAGACTTAACGGCATAAGGAAATTTTGCTAACTTCAACAGATATACCAGTTCAAACCAAAAAACAGCAACATTTTTAGGGCCATTTGTGTCAAAGATGTGCAGTGTTTGCTTCCTAACCAGAAGGACACAAGTTTAGATAGTCATTCATGAATGACACTCGCTCACTTCTAATTGCCATTCTTTTCCTGATCTTATAATTTGATTTTGTTAAAATTTAAAATGAAATTTGTTTTTACTTTCAATTCATGACTTCTAATTTGTCTACATCATACTAGAGATTATGATTTTAAGAGGTATTGGGTTTCCTAATGTTTTCGTTGTTGCAGCTTAATTTCTATAGCTAATAGTGTTATCTTATTGTGCATTACAGGACATCAAAGTTTTTGCGATGGCTGAAGGATACTTGCATTGAAGTCCCACCTGTCAAAGTTGCTTTTGTGGATGAACCTTACTACTTCTCATATTTTTCAGACATAATTGCTAATATTGACGTGAGCAAAACACTCTCCATTTAACTTAAGTTGGATTTTTACTTTATTACTGGATTACCATCTGTTGAGTGACACTGTCTTTTCCCTCATTTCCATGTTGCATGACACACAGCTGAGATCCACAATTCAAACACAAGATATCCAAGTACAGTTGACACCAACCACCAGAAAGTATTTGAATCCCGAGAGATTTTGTCAAGACAGAGACACCTGAAGAAATTTAATATTGTGGATCCAACACTTGGATAAGACGAGACAACCATGACAAGATTTACAGTTCAGAGTTGCTGTCTTCTGGACTGTGATTCTTTTATCATCATCATCATCATCATTATCATCATCATCATTATCATCATCATCATCATCATCATCATCATCATCATCATCGTCATCATCATCATCATCATCATCATCATCATCATCATCATCATCATCATTTTTATGTGCCTTGGATCCAGCACTAAAATATCTCAACTAGTAAAAAATATATTATTCTTGTTATGTTAATAGATGCACTAACAAATTTACAACTGGAAAGGTTTGAAAAAAAGGCTCTCATGGCTGCCTCATTAGTAAGAGGATCCTTGAATCAAAGCATGACTGATTTGAAATCAGTGTTTTATGAAATTTGAAGTGTCATCTTTTTGAGATCTCTTTTTAGTCACCAACTTCTTTGACCTCAAAGAACATGAAAGCAATTGATCATCCCACAACTCTCCTGACATGGAACTTTTTCTTTTTCCCTTGACCTGAAGTTGCCATGAAAAGAAATGTTTTGAATGAGATTTGTGGAGTGTATTTGACATAGTGATTATTTGAGAGCTGCAGGAGGCATTCACTCTCTTCAGAAGTGTTGAAAGTCGAGTGTTAACCAATAAGGGGTCCGTTTTGAAGGTCTCAATGGACAAAAAAAAAGTCTATTCAGTCTGCAGTTTTTGTGAAAAGAAGATAGCAATAACTTGCTCCCATAGTATTGCATCCAGGCTTTAAGTGCCTCTGTACTGTTAAGTCAATATTGATAATGATAATGATAATAATAATAGTAATGATAATATTAATAATAATGATAATTATAATAACATTAATAATAATGATAATAATAATAATAATAATAATAATGATAATAATAATAATAATAATAATAATAATATTAATAATAATAATTATAATAATAATAATGTAAACAATGGAAAAACCCAATTTAAGGGTCATGAGAAAAAGAGTGCTCTCAAAGTTATTTGTTAATATACAAAAAAAATATGTGGATTTGAGGCTCTGACACACTTAACAAAGATGAGACACAGCTTTCAATTGAAGTATGACAAAAGTATGTATCTAAATAGTTTCAGTAAAATCAATTAGCCTCTCAAATTGAGAGCTGTGTCAAGCCTATCTATGATATTTGAAAAGCCTCTCTTACCTAAAGCTTAACTGTTCTTTAGGCAAGAATATCTGTAACAGTATTCCATGCTGCCAACTGGGCTTTACCATTTTTGGTGAAAAAGGTCTATTGTAATGAATGCAGTAGTAATGGTAGGCAAAATAAGAAGTCTTGAGTAATAACATTCATATTCAGTTTCAGGTTGACAGTCCACTTAAAAAAATCTTTGGTTGCAGGTGTTGGATGTCCTTTCAAAAATTGGTGAGGCAGCAGTAAGACAAGTTGAAAATATCCGGTTGTATATGGATATATGGAAAACTTCAGCTAAAATATGGGTGACCAACAAAGTGAGCCAGTGTTTGATGTTTGTCATTTCGTCACCACAGTTTCACTGTTTAGTTCTGCTCTATCTCCACAAAACCTGGTTTGGAGATAATCCACTTCAAATTTCACATCATTCTGTACCTACTTGTTAGTTGCTGAACACCTGCTTTGGCTTCATAAATCTTGATAAAAATCCCATGAGGCTTAGAAAATATCTTTGTGAGGCCCTTGGTACAGTTAACTCCAAATATTAGAAAAGGGGAGATAGAAGAAAGCGGAATTGGAGCTACGACTTTTTCTCTTTTATATTTACATTTATATTAGCTTCTTTATATTAAATCTAAATCTTAAAACCCAAAACAAAACAAAAAATTGAGAAAAACTGAAAAAGGAACTTTATTTTCAATTTGTTTGAGTCTTATTCTGTGATTTTTTAAATTGAAATCTAGAAAAAACATAGTATTTTTGGTTCAGGAGATGTATTTATGAAATGTATTCTGCTTTTTCCTACTGCTTTTTCAATTGCATAAAAAATGTTAATATCAACAAAACTAGTCTCAATTATCTCTTAAAATGGTTTTAGTGTTGAAACTAAACTTTCAAAGTCATCTGCATTTGTCATAACAGGAAGTGTGGATTTACCTCCTCTAGAGTGATAAAGGTAATAATGATGGTCTTGATGATTTCTTTCATTACATTTCAGACTGCTTTTATTGATAAATGGTTGTCCACCCCTAAGACATTTGTGGATTTTGACTATCGTTTCGAATTCTACCATAACTACATCCAATCGGTGAGGGCAGACCAGCAGACCCTGATGATAGGTTGCATTTATCTGGATACTCAACCCCTCGCTGATGCTGCAATTCGACATGCCAATGAGTGGTGTGTCCTCCTAGGAGAAGCTCTGCACAAAATGGCTCATACTGACCTTGAGTTAGTTCATACTGAAATGTTGGTGAGATACCTTTTGTTTTACTAGCTTTGGTGTCTTATATCTAAGGATGTGAATTGAATTTTTTTACTATTTCCTTGTTGATTGAGTAAATTTTGTTTATACAGATATAATAATTTTCTCACTGATAATAGATTATTGCTCAATTGAATGTAAGCTTTTGAAAAAAGTTTTTTTTAAAGAATAAAGTTCCACTTTTACGGAAGTGCAGAATGGCCTATCGATATTCAATTCCACAAAGTGATAATAATTATAGTAATAATGAAAATAACAATCTATTATAATGGAACTAAGATCAGGTGACCCATTTGAGACCTTAAAACAAACTAGAAGTATGCAAATTATGTTCTAAATCCTAAAGTTGTACCTAAAATAAAACCAAAGAAAAAAAAGAAAAAAAAACAACAAGCTAAAAATGGCTTTTCAATTTTGGCCAAGCATATCTTAATTGTACAGATAAAGTATCACCCAGATCCTGATGGTGGCATGGCGAAGTGGATAGTGATGCCCTCCTAAACTGGGTAGCAATGCTTCACTACTCAGCCTGACCAATTTTTTTTTCTAATTTTGTGTGGTGAGAGTGTATGTGTGTGTGTGTGTGTTGCATCTGTGAATGTTTAAGATAATATGTTCAATCAAAGTTCGAACTAACAAGAGTTGATTTCTGACCATTCAAGAAATAGTAATGTTATAGTGATAAGAAAAAGAAGAAGAAGAAGAAGAAGAATATATCTTTATTGCTCTCAAGTAGCGGCAATTTTTCTTTCAATTACACACCCATTTTACCAAAAATACTCACACATTATAAAGTTTTACATTAATTAAGACATTCTCCAACTCAAAAACCCACTCAACATTATCCACATTATCATTCCAAACACAGACATGACAAACTCTTCATCCCAGTCACTGATATTTTATATCATCACTAAAATACAGACGCATTAGGGGAGATCTTATTAATTTGTTTAAGATTGTTCACAATAAATATGACATTGACCATAATTACTTTTTTAAATATTCCCATGTTACATCAACAAGAAGTGCAAAATTCAAGATTTATATTGAAGGCTACAATAGTAACATAAGCCAAAATTCATTTATATTTAGAACGGCTAAAATCTGGAATTGTCAGAAGGATGAAACAAAAAGTAATGTATCAATAAACAGCGTCAAGAATGCCATAGACAAGGAACTCTTTGCCAAAATGTACGATTTTGACGAATAGCGTGACGCCAAGACAATGTTCTGTATATAATTTATAGATATAGATTGCTTTTAGTATTGTTTTTATATTTTCCCAATATTCCTAATGATATAACAGTATTGAGCGTTAATATGTTTGGGTGTATATTTTGCTGCAATTATATA
>JBCIKM010039603.1:0-15863 GCA_039654465.1 Melibe viridis
TTCATACATACGTGACAGCATCGACAGTAATACTCAGTTCTACTGAGTCAGTCGATATAATGGAAGAAGAAGAAGAAAACAAAACAAAAACAAAAAAACACACAAACCAAAAAACAAACAAATAAAAAAAACAAAGGTAGGAACTGATAAAATAGTTATGTGGAGTCTAACGAGAGCAGACTGACACTTTTGAGAGGTTATTCTCTAGCTGCTTAACCCGTCTAAAAAAAAAAGCAAAATCAAGAATTACTGGTTAAAACCGTCTAAAATTAAAGATGGCGGGTAAATAAACATTATCTGCTGACTCATAAGTGAGTCAGAATCATCCCACTCCCACTTAAAAACAGTTTGAAAATTCAGCTGTGATAAATCACGGACTATTTGCCTGGGCGTACCGGCCACAATCCAATCCACAACAGCCGGGAACCAACAGCAGGTTGCCGTCACTGCGATTGGATTGAAGCTGGTATTCTTCTACACAAAGACCATAATCAATACAGTATATTGATGTCTCAATTAGTTCCTCCTCCTTTGGAATGTCCTTTTCGAGACGGGTCAGTTGATTAGAGGTAATCATGCAGTCTGCTCTGGTCATGTTCTACTGTTTTCTCGGGTCCATTACCAGGAGTTAGAGCACAAAGATTCTACCCCACCTACTATTTACAAAAAAGGAGGGGGTTGCCATTTTAATATCATTCTGTAAATTAAAAGAAAAATATGAAACAAACTTCCCATCGATTTAAATCTGCGCTAGTAAAATAATGTGGTGCTTTACAAAATTATTTTACTCCCCAACCAACAAAAACACGTAAGTAATTTGTGTGTTTGGGACAAAAACAACTGGATCCGCACCGAGCGTTGAAGATATTCGTAATGATAAACTCTGTTGGAATGAGATTAATTATTTTAAGAATACAACAAGTTTATACGTGCACATTATTGTGAAATTGTAGCGAAAGCAATGCACATTTATTGTCTTAATAAAAACAGTTTTACTAAGAAAAGAGCTGATTATCCCTATTAGATGCTTTTTTTTTCAAAATAAAAGATCGCCGATCAAGCTTTTACTTTTTCGAACAGTCTACAAACAAAGATAAAAACTAAGTTTTTGGCTGGATAACTAATGAAGGGTTTTCTTTTATATATATATTTTTTTAAACATCAAATTTGAAGATGTTTTTACCAATCGTTTTTCTTCAAGTACGTCATTTTCATGGAGTTGAAATTCGGCGCTGCCGATTTTGACATAAAAAATTGGTACTGGTACCATAACACCGTGGCATCGGCTTCAGGGCCCATGACTGTGATGACACTGACACCCACCAGCCTTATCGATGATCCGTCACGTCACGTCAACACAACAGCCGCCACAATCGAGTGCGAAGATAAGGCACAAGTCGGCACCTCATGTCGTGAACAAGGAAAACAAGGCGCAAGATAAACAGTCTTATCAGGCAAAATTCTCAAGAGAAGTTTCGCGACTTCATCAAAGAATGGTGTGATAGGTAGTTGAATTATTCAAACGTGATGCATCAACACGTCGCGTCTTCCACTTCCATCATTCTGTGACTGACGCGCCGTGTCTTCGCGTGATCACTTCGTACTATTGTATGAATTGACAAAAACTCGGCGGAGAAATTGGAATCAAAAGTATTTCACTTCTCAAAGTTAGAGAATTCTATGAAAAAAAGGGGCGGGGGGCAAATAAACAATTCTTGACACTTTTTTCCTAGCCACGTAGAGTTGCGGGCGGGATGAAGAAAAAAACCCCCAACCTTTTTCAATGCATACCGACAAAATAATTGCTAGGCGTGGCACTCAGTGTCCGAATTCTTTCAGATTGAGGGTGTGCATAGCTTGTTTGCGGGAAAGACAATTGACAACCCCTCAAAACGAGAGGGCAGTAACAGACCTTTTTTTATGACGGGTCGAAAAGCCTTAAGACGGCTTTCCATGGGGCAGTTTTATTCCGCATTCCGCAAGGGCATTTAACCACAAATTAGCGGTGAAAACCGCTCATTTTATTATGTATGTTTTTACCCTCATCATGGCGTGGAGAATAAGCCACGTGGCGTTTCACCTTTCCCTCCCTCTACCGACCAAAGGGAGTGGTGTGGTTAGAAAAGAAAATGGGCGTGCTTGCGGTTTGTAGTTTAGTGTACATATTGTGTGCCTCGACTTAAAGCGTAGCCGTTCAAGGTTTTTTTTTATGCTTTCTACGTCGACCCATTCTAGATAAAAAAAATATAAAAGAGATATTTCGAAAAAAGGATTCGAAATAAGTGCTCACTCGCAAAAATATTTATTGAATTGTTCCGGGGGGGGGGGGGGAAGTTTGTGTGTGTGTGTAATATGTTTCAGCCTCGGGATCTTGTTCTGAATAGAGGGAATGCAATGGAATGTTGGCGGTAAAAGTAAAAACCACGCGAGGCATCTTGCCCATGGAAATGGAAATCAGCGCGGACTTTATTCGCACAGCTTTCGGCGCCGAATAAAACAGTGCCATGGAAAACCGTCTTTAGAAGCAGATGACTTTCGTTCATCCCATACATTTTTCCAATTATGGTACACTTTTTATTCGATTCCACTTATGGGTTGTTCCAGATTTAAATCACCCAGGTAAGCAATAGTAGTCAAGAGATGTACGAATTACATTGTACACTTATTTATCATATTCAAATTAAATGCAAAGTGGCAAACGCACTGATTTTTTTCTACCCCTATCATTACTGTGTGCAATAAGTTTCCGGACAGTTCTCATTACACGAATTCTACTCAATGGATTGTACTTTATTTTTCATCGCGGTCTTCAATGTTTAGATTTAGTCCCCTTTTTAGTCAATAGACCCATTTTAATGACTTGGAAGAGAACAGAACGTCTCCTGCAGCGCTCTAACGGTCACCGCGCCAAATACACTCTGCAACATACTTATAACGCGAACAAAGCTTGCAAAACAATGTCTTTTCAATCGCTTTATAAATTTAAAATAGGAAAAAGGCACATGGTGTGATATGTATTAGGAGTGACTGGAGGATGAATAACGGTTGTCATATTCTTTAACCTCTCTGAGGCCAGAACTGGAGGTGCGCGTGTGCTGGATGAGCGCAAGCACTATTGTGGCGTAAAAATAAAAATCTAGATGCCCAAGTTTGTCGTTTTCTTGTGCCGTCATCTGTTTAGCAATTTCTGGCCTCAAATAACAAGTAACCATTGATTATTTTCCACACTCTCTTGATACGGTACCATGTGCCCTTTCCTATTCCTTGAACATAAAACAGGGAAAAGACAAAGACATCTTTCTTAATGCTTTGTTGACATTCAGCAGAGATGCGCAGAAAGTGTTTAACAATTAAAACGGTGACCGTTAGGGAGCTGCAAGAGGAGTTCCGTTCTCTTCAGGATCGTTGAAATTAGTCTGTCAACTGACAAAGTGACTAAACTGAAGCTGCCAACAGAAAACAAGTATTTAGTGAGTAGCTTTTGTGTGCGAGGACAGTCCGGAAATTTATTCAACATATATATATATAGTAATATTTGGCACGACAAATGGAAATTATGGGGAGAAGAACCAATCTAACACTAGTTGCCCTGAAACAGTGGAATAGACCGATCTGCTACACCACTCCAAAGCACCAGGATCCTGGTGGTACAAATATAATCTTACATCTTTTGGGGACTTGTTTACCCCTCCCCCTTCTTACACTTATCTCACATTTGCCAGACACCCTCTGTAGAGAAAATGTGTTTGTATGAATAGTAAAATAATAATAGTAAATTCACTATCTGGTTGGTCATCTCACAATGAGTGTAATATTACATTTGGCCAACTCCTCCGCCTATCTTACACTATTCTTCCAGGCGCCAAAGACCCCCCTCCGAGGTGTCAGTTGATATTTTAACAGCACCAAGTAAAAAGTGTAGCCCTTTGGCCTTGTCCAGTCACGAAAAAATGGGAAAGACCTCCCGAGAAAAGATTGGGGGACAATAAAATCAAGCAAGATCCAAGGTTGGAAGAACTAGTAAAAGTTGCAGTTGCACGAATGGAATCTTGCACCAACCCGTGATTGCCCATGTGAACATCCCATCCAGACAACGGAGCACATCCTCCGTCGATTGGGGCTACCTGTTCCCACAAAGACCTCACCACTTCGGACACAGCAAGGCTTGGACTCGGTGCTATGCGAGGGGAACATTTTGGTTATAAAAAATCAGTTTTGGTTTTTCTTTTGTTTTGCTTTTCAATTATATGTTGATAAAAATCAGCGTCCAGTTGCTAAATATAGGGGTATGATGTATGCATGTCGGTGTACATTTTTTATTTTTACTGCTTTGCGTGATTACAGATAAAGCTGTGTTAGATGTGAGTGAGAGAGGGTGAGACGATATGCATTAGAGAGGGACGGAAAGGGGTAGGGGAGAGTTACAGAGGCGGTGGGGAAAGTGAACGAGTGGGTTGGTGGCAAGGTCGGCAGATGTTTTGGATGTCGTCAGGGTTCTGGCCCGCGCAGATGCTCTCCACAACAGTCGGGTCTCGGGGGGGGGGGGGGCAAGACTGGTTTATTTTTGCCCGCACTTAGCCTAAAGAGTTATCTCGGGCCCGATTTTTATCGTTGACAGCTCAAAGTTTCGTCTTGATTATAGGTCTATCTATCTAGTCTAATTTGGTTTCCTCATACAAATGTAAAATGTAATCATTGAAATGATAAAATGCCTTTCATGTTGTACTTTGCCCACGATATTATTGTCAAATCCTAGCCAGGGCTGCACACCTACGTGACTTAAAAACAGGTCAGGAGACCAAGGTCAGCCAGGGGTCTATTTAGGTCTGAAAAAACAGCGGAAGAAAATTTGTGCAAGAAATAAGATGATGGGTTGATTACGTCGACATCACCTCCCAATTGCGCATGTGCGGGGTTTTCCGGTTTGTTTTGATAACCACGCAAATAATCACTAAACTATAAATTGATCTCTAACAAGCTGTTGGTTCAAGAGAAATTTCGCTAGTGAAAACGTAATCAGCATTTAAAAACGATAGTAAAAGTAAAAACATTGCTTATGCATTCGATTTGAGACAATTGACTGGTTGAGACTAATCACCCCCTCCTCTTATTTCTTAATAAAATTTTCTTCCGCTATTTTTGGACCTACTTAGATATCTAGCTGACCTTGGTTACCTGACCTGTGTTTTTAGGTTAAGTAGATGGACACCCAATTGGCTTATAATTGACAAAACTTAAGGATATTATTAGCATGTAATGAGGAAATTTCAACTCAATACAAATCAATAATACGTGCAGATTTATGATATAGAAACTTAGTTAAATTTATTTACGCAAATTCTGAATTTCATTTGAAAGGTCCTAACCATTCCATTGACGATAAAAAAATCCTGATCACATTTTTATCATATCATATCATATCATATCATATCATATCATATCATATCATATAATGATTGAGTAACAAACCAGAATTATCTAATACCATTACGAAAAATGCCTTTAATTATAATAACAAACAGAGCCAGGGAGACCTTTCGGTCAACCTACTCTAGTCCAACAAGCCTGACCAAAACATCAAGCAAATTCAGTTCCTTACTAAACGATGGATTCCAAGCTAGATCTGGAAGATTTAATGGCAGAATCTCAAAACTTGAGTAGCACTCCCTGCCCAGAAAGCCAAGTAAAAGAACAAAACAAAAACAATAAACCGGCGGTAATTACAAAACACCAAGTGGAATCAAACAAAGTTAAAACTAAAAACAAAGATAAAAGGAACAAAAAGCGTAGGTTCAAACCATCTTCAAAACAGATCACAGATAGGCCTAAGAATGAACCATTAATCAGTAAGATAGACCTAACAGCAAAAACAACATAACAAAACAAAATACAAAACAAGAACCAAACACAGTGACTTAAAGCATCTAAATGATAAAGGAAAGAACAAAAGCAACATAGGAGACACCCTAAAGAAAGAAAATATAGACCAACTGAAAAGTTTGATTATAAACTTCCAAAGTCTTAACAAAAAAACAAACAACCTCAGTTTCAACAAATTATGATAGACGAGCACAAACCAGACACAAATTATTGTGGTCAGAGACATGGCTTTCGCCTGATTTTAAAAAAATGTAGAACTTAGACTAAAAGGTTGTAATATTTACAGAAAGGATAGGGAAGGTGGTGAAAACTGTGAGCAAATTGAAAAGAAACTCATTAATGATGACAATAGTGAAATCGAAAGCACTCAGTAAAATAACCGTAAAAAGCAAGAAATAAAAAATTGTCGGATTCATTTACAGACCCCCAAACCATATCACAGAACATCTAAATAAAATTTGCTCTGAAATAAAAAAGAAAATTGCAAAAAAGGTTAGCAAAAGCTCATTTCTCTGGATAGGTGGTGATCTCAACCTGCCAGACATAAATGGGAAACAGAACCATGCAAAAAAGATAGCAAGCTATGTTTAACAGTCTTAGGTACAATCAGACAACTGAGGCTAAAACAAATTATGGATTTTAAAACTAATGCGAAAAACATAGTGGATCTGTTTTTAACTAGTAACCCTAACCTCATCCTTAAGAAAGAATTGGTCCCAGGATAAGGGGATCAAAATGCAATTTTCGTCAATATTAAAGTCTCGACAACAAGAAAAAAGGATAAAACTTTATAAAATTCTACTATTGAACAAATGTAACTAAGAACAGATGAAAAATGTCATTAAAAATGAATTTCTTGAAATATTTAACTGAAATGTGGACCTTCGTAAACACAGAAATACTTGAAACCAATTAAAACCATGTACCAACAAAAATATTCTCTAATAAATACTAACAGCCTTGGTTCGCCTCTAAAACTAGAAAACTCACACGGTTAAAGAAAAGATGGTTCATAAGAACAAAATAATATTAATCAGAAAACGTAAATGAAAAATACAAAGAAACTAAAAGAGAAACCCCCAAAAAAGCCATAAGGGCAGCCCACTCAGAATAAATCAATAAACTGCTTAATGAAGACAACAAAGATAACTAAAAGCTTTGGTCGTCCATCAAGAGCAAACGACAAATAGAAGTAGGCATACCCGACCTTATTGATGATAAACATGATACAGTAAGCGATTCTCATAACAAAGCCAATCAACTCGGTAATCAATTGGCAAAAGTATTTTCAAACCCAGAACCTGAAACAACTGAAGAAAATAAACCAAGATGAAAAATATACAATGTGAAAAATATCATTATCAATAAAGGAGTACTAAAACTGTTGAGCAATATAAATGGATACAAAGCTTTAGGACCAGACAACATTTCGGGCACATTTCTGAAAGAGTGTCCTGTGGAATTAACGGATGAATATTTCTTACTTTTCCTAGCAAAATTTCACCAGGGTCTAGTACCCAAAGAATGGAAAACCGCAAACGTAATACTAGTATCTAAAAAGGAGAAAATTATGCCGCCATCAAGAACTACCAGGTCATTTTGGGAACGATTTTCATGAAAAAGGATAATAATTATAGCTTGCCACCACCTTATGAAATATTTCAGGGGAAATAAGAAAGATAATTAAGTCCTCTGCTCCAAAAACGTGCTGTCTTCACCCAATTCTTACAACTTTACTTCATGAATCATCTAGATACCCTTTTACAGATAATTACGTTTTCATTAATTATGAATCAATTTCCACAGGAGTTGTCCTGCTTCTTCCAAGCACGCCATTGGAACTCCTCTGTTGAAAAAAATATAATCTTTCTCATGGAGAGCATAAAAGCTATCGCCATGTGTTAAATTTACCCTTTTTTATCAGAAATACCAGGGAAAAAAAGTTGTTTCAAACCAATTGAAAGAACATCTTATTAAACATGACTTATTTGAACCTCTTCAGTCTACATACAGGCAATGCAACAGCACAGAGACTGCTTTGCTCACAATTCAAAATGATCTTTTATCTGCAACAGGTGAAGGAAAAATTTCTATTCTTACTCTGTTCGATCTGAGTGCGGCGTTTGACACCACAGACCATAGCATTCTCTTACAGAGATTGCCTAAAACCTTTGGCATTGCTGGTACTGTTTTAAACCGGCTCACACTCAAGTCTGTTTTTATTGATGGGCGTCAGTCTTTGCCTCTTGAATTGAAGTTTGGAGTACCCCAAAGCTCTGTATTAGGACCTCTCCTGTACACATTATATACACAGCCCTTGGTTGGTGTGATTAATAAAAATGGTGTCAAATATCACGTCTATACTGCTGATACGCAGCTTTTTGTCTCTGAACTTCCGTCCGAAGTCCTTTTTCTAATTGATAAAATGGAATCATGTATTGATGATGTAAAAAAGTGGAGTAGGATGAATGGAGGATAACCGCGGTTTGGAACTCCCTTCCCATGTCCTAACGGCAAGGAGTTTCTGACAGCGAGTGCGAAAGAAACGATATGAACCAATTTAAAGCAGTGCCTGTGATCCCATAGCGCAGAGAGAGCCTCTCACACAAGATCCCGTGATCAATAGTGTCGAAGGCAGCCGGGCGGCCCAGAAGAGAGAGGATCCAGACGTTCCCCTCGTCGCCCGACACCAAAAGATCGGTTACAATCTTGAGCACTGCACTCTCCGTACTATGGTGCTCACGGTAAGCAGACTGATTTGATTCAACAAGATTGTTCACAACCAAGGCTCATTAATTTGTTTCAGCACTACTTTTTCCAAGATTTTAGATAAGAAGGGAAGATTGGAAACTGATCGGAAGTTGTTCAAAGGATCAAGATTATACTTTTTCAGAAAAGGAGATGATGATGAAAGGACTTGCAGAGCGCCAAACTCCACTGTGGTGCTCAAAGGCGCTTGAAGAAGACATCACAAATACGACAAAAAGGATACTCAAAACATTCCGGAAGAACTTATTTTAGAAAACAATTTTGGAATAATTCCGTTTTCAGTTTGGACCTGAAGTTCTCAATAGTCGAACAATTTCTATTTGATTGGGCGTTCCAAACTGATGGGGAAGCGAATGCAAAAGCTCTGGCGGGGAGAGATGAATTGTTGGTATTTTAGTTTCAAATTGTATTTAGGCAGATGATCCGAGTAGCCAGTATGGCAATTTAGATAGGTTGATGCAGATTCTTGAGTGCATTTATATGAGAGGCACGCAATTTTGAATTTGATTCTCTGCTCGACTGGCAGTCAGCAGGGAGTTTTAGAATCGGAATTCTTTGGTCTCTAATTTTCGTCTGCATTATGATCCTTGCTGTTCTGTTTTGTATTTTCCTTTAAATTTTCAATGTCATATGCAATCTTCTTGTCAGGAGAAATGTCTGAAATCGTGTCGTATTGATTCTTGAGAGAAGTGATGACTGCAGGCTTTCTATGTTGACAGCTGTGCATTTTAAACCATACTCTGATCAAAGCAATTCAAATGCACAAGAAAAATTAATTGGTTCTTATGACCTTTTTTACGTTGAAGGGGTTCTTTTCTTAATAAGCCATTTCTTCTTTCGTTCGGTGCTCTTTTCATTTAGCTTCTGCCTTTCTGTGACAGCATGGTTTGCCCTTTGAGGAAATTTCTTGTAGTCTGTTCTTCTCAAGCTGTAACTTTCTTTATCCTTTTGTCATTTGGCACTCCTGCTTTACATGTTGACTTTTTAGGCGCCATTGCCGACCCGAAGTCTGAGGAGCCAAGAATGGAAAATATAAACAGCCATTTATCTCAACCAGGTATTTGAATAAGGTTTTCCCCACAGCGAATAACATATCTGTGTGTATTTGAACACTGTGACATAAGATTGACAGATTCATTTTATGTTTTTACAATTCTTTGTACATGTGCTAATTTTGCCACGTCAGTGACACAAAAAAGTGCCACATCAGTGACATGTCAACTTGGGCTGAATGTTGAGGTCGAGGCATAACATCCTGCTCATAGTCACATCATCTAAACAGTCCAGTGGTCCAGAAGAGGCACTAAAAAGAAACTTTTACTTAAAGGTGAAAAATAACTTTGACCTATTATTTTGTCACTGAAGCGGCACTCGCTCCCTTAAAATATAAGGAGTGATACCTTTTTTGCTCTAAATAATACTGCTTTGAATAGTTTTGTCTTTTATATATTCTAAAAATCATTAAAAAGTTTCAAAATGCCATATTTACCTGTTAGTGCGCCTGTCTTGTGTGCTGTGCTGCAGCTCAGAAAAGAAGCTAAATGCTCATAAATTATGAAAATATCAAAACTCAGTCATCCTGGTGATTAAAAATCATTACCATAATAGCTCATTTACAGTTTGAAAATTTGAGCCTGGAGATCAATTTTCGTGGACATCCCCAAATTTATATAACACGGCATCGTACTTTTAGAAAGTTTAATATTCAAAACAATGACTAGAAAGGCAAAATCTGAAATTTAACCCTCTTCTACATATAAAGCTTTTCATCTTTGACTGGCGACTTGTACACCAAGGCGACCTCCTGGCTGTGGCGACGTCCCCAGTGACAACTGACCAACGGCATCAAAGGGATTGACGTAAGCCCGACAGTAGTGCCTGGTTGTTTGGTTTTCTCTCTAAAGACGGCTTCCCATGGGACTGTTTTATGAAAGCTGCACGGAAAAAGTCCGCACTGAAAGCCCCACTGATTTCCATTTCCATGGGCTAGATGCCGCACGTGTTTTTTTGCAGACAATATTCCATTGCATTGCATCACCTCAATTCCCAAGATGCCGAGACTGAAGTTTTTGGTGCCACTAGCAGCTGCTGCTTAACATGTGTTACTAAACTGAAAAGGAAGGGTGCCACCACCACCACCACCACCACCACCATCATCATCATCATCATCATCATCATCATCATCATCATCATCATCATCATCATCATCATCGGTGTTCGAAATATGTCTCTATTATTAATCTTAAATAGCTCAAAGTAGAGAAGGGAGCAAAATCTTGGACGTTTGCGCTACAAGTCAAGCCACACAGGTTGACAATGCTATACGTCACATATACCCGTTTTCTTTCTTTCTTTCTTTCTTTTTTTTTTTCTACCTCTCCCTTCGGTCGTGGGAGTGAAAGGTGATAAGCCGTGCGGCTCCGCAGAAGAAAAAAAAAATGACTCCTGCATCCAACTTACAGAATACGGTGAGCGGTTTTCAATGCGATGTTCTGTGGTTAAATGCCGTAACGGCATCCGGCATAAAACAGTCAAATTGAAAGCCGCTTTGAAAGCTGATTCTCGCCTTTTTTCCTTCTCAACTCTCAGCCCAGTTTCGTCCTCCTTCCAATCTACCAGCCCCTCCTCCCCTCCCCCTTCCCTCATTGTAGCGAATGAATTTGATGTTTAAAATTGAAGAACTGAATGACACGTGGATGCGCTGATGAGATTGTGTTTCATTGAACACTAATAGTTCTTTGGTATGTTCAGTATTTGTTTTTAATTCAACATTTTCATTGGAAGACAAAATGAGCATTATTAAAATTTATTGGTAGGTTTTTACTTGCATGCCTTCCACGGTCACCCGTCTTGGTGTCTGCCATACTGTTATCAAATTGATGGCTCTTGCCACAACATTTTTTAATGCACAATAAAACAGTGTGCCTACCTACGACAAAAATTTACCATATGTATATATATATTGCGGCAAAAGAAAGACACGAAATTGTAAACCTGTGTAAAATCAACTTAGATTGAAGTTTTGTAAACAACTGATGAACGCAGGTCTCTACAGTGAATTGTGTTCACCTCATCATCGTTGAAGTTAAATGTTGTGAACTGCTTTAATTGAAACACGTGTGCATCCTTATCGCATGAAGTACGCAAGGGTCACAGATTGATTTATATGTGAAGTGCAGTCTATACGATTGACAGAGCAATAAACAGAAAACTTCAATGACACATGTGCTGAAGGATTCTAATAAAAAGACAACAACTGTTTAAATGTACAATTGCTGGAAATTGTATGACATGTTATCTACTCCAATCTTTTTACTTCTAAGGTTGTTATCTCCACTATTTCACTGAAACACGTATATACACTGGAAAGAGTAAATGCTAAACAGTAAACGGTCCAATCTTCCAATGCATTATTGAGATCTGCAGTCCATCATTTGTAGATTGGTTGCTGTAACACAAGCAGACTGTCGTGTGATAGGCCTACCGTGTGAAGGGAACAGCTGGAGGAAGAGAACACCCCGACCAGGTAAGGTTTTGCTCGGAAAGATGTTTGACATTGTACATGTGTTTTTTCAACACCACTACATAAAGCAAGAGGGGTGCGCCAGCTCTGCTTCAGCATTTATTTATTTATTTATTTATTTATTTATTTATTTATTTGTTTATTTAGCAATGAATTCATCGTCTACGAGGGCTCTTTCAGAATTAACCGGAAAACGGCTGTTATTCGGCAACCAGAAGAAATTTTTTATTTCTGTAAAAAGCATTAGATTTGTCATTCATTTGTGGATATTTCTATAAATCATTAAGTCCGATGTGCTGCACAATGATTATCAACACAATTTTAAAGATGGCGACCCACGTTGAAACTTGGTCAAAGGAGGACATCAGAGCTGTCATAAGGTTTTTGAATGCTAAAGGTCTAAATCCGACCGATATTCATAAAGATCTTCAGAGTGTATATGGTGAGCATGCCATAAGCCGTACACAAGTATATCACTGGTGTAGTTTGTTTTAAACAGGCCATTCTGAACTGAAAGACAGTGCAGGAAGAGGGCGTTCGTCTTCTGCAATGTCAGAAGACAATGTCAAGCGGGCTGATGAGCTTATTCGTCAAGACAGGAGGTTGAAACTTCAGTCTTGAAATTTCGAAAACCTCAGCTCACAGAATTGTGTTTGATGACCTTGGCTATGCAAAAGCCAGTGCAAAATGGGTTCCAAAACAATTGACAGACAATCACAAAGAACAAAGATTGAACATCTGCAGGAAACTCTTGACAAGAAGCAAGGGCACCCCAGGGCCCATGTACATGCTGTCAATGCTGCCGGAGACTTTACAGGTAATAATGCGGCTTTTCTTGACAGTATAGTCACAGGTGATGAGGCTTGGCTGCACCATTGCACTCCAGAAACCAAGCAAGATTCGATGACATGGAAACACCCTTCCTCGCCTGTTGCGGAGAAATTCAAAGTAATACCGTCCGCAAGGAAAATATTGGGAACTATTTTCTGGGACAGCCGTGGTGTTCTTCTGTTCGAAACCTTACAGCCTGGAGATACAGTCAAGGTACAAGATGCTGCAAGGTACTGTCAAACTCTCGACAAGCTTAGAGATGTCATTCGCAGAAAGCGCCCAATGGGGTCATTTTGCAACATGACAACGCTACGCCCCACATAGCAAGAAAGACCCGGAGTTGGATAGAAAAATATGGTTGGGAGATTTTGCCACACTCCCCACACAGTCCAGACCTTGCACCATTTGATTTTCACCTCTTTGGGCCACTGAAGCGTGAGCTGGCAGGAAAACGCTTTGATGACAATGATGAACTTGTTGATCATGTGCGGAAATGGCTACAATCCCTTGACAGAAGTTTAATTCCGGGAGGGTATATATTCCATGGTGAGGCGTTGGCAGAAGTGTGTTGACAGAATTGGCTGCTATGTAGAGAAGTGAAGGGCGAGTCAGGGTTTGAGCACAGGTAAAAATTTTGTTGATAGCATTAAAAACATGGATTTTAGAGTCGTTTTCCGGTTAATTGTGAAAGAGCCCTAGTGTATATCATTTTATGGATTTATCTATGAATTTATTTTTGCAAATATCTACTGTATTGATCTATTTTATCTTTATATCGATTGGTTAATTTTTCTTTCTGTTTTGTTTTGTTATCCATATCCCTTCACTCTGCCGTAGCAGTATGGTCAAAACTGTGGATCACAAGAAATGAAAGCAGGCAGATGATCAGTCCACCGTGCCAAATCTTGCGTGGCATAATGAGCAATACGTAAGGTGTACTCCTCGATCTTAAGCCAAACAATAATTGCTGTTGCCATGTTGATATCTGCCCATTGAGAAAAACCAATGAGCCAATTACCACAGGGCGTATTATTTGTTCTATTTATCTATTTCTCAACTTATTGATATAATTTGAATTTATATCATTCATAATGTCTACTCCCCTCTGTTACAATTCAATTCAATGATAATATATTCATTATTCGTCCTAAATGGGGATATTTACAAACACGCAGTGCCTATACATGGCCCGTCATGGCTGCAAACGTGCTTGACAGGTGCATGCCCACACCCCCTTACACGGACATGCGCAAAGGGACTGGAGAGTCTAAGAGGGCGGGGCGGGGGGGGGGGGGGGGGTGAGACTAAAGGCAACATAGCAATGACATAGTGCTGATGGTTTGCTTCAGATCCAAGGAAATCACCGGTTTTAGAGTCCAAGGGGGAGTTTCCTCCTTTGGTTGTTTAATATCTCATTACTCTTAAAATTGGAGATCAATGCAGTAAAACTGAGTATTATTAATTATAGGCAATCGTTCAAAATGTTCCTCCTTTTTCACCTTTTGTCACAATCAGCACTTGACAAAAAATAAAAAATTAAGCCAACGATAAACAAGAGAATGTCGTGTGAGATTAAAGCCGATGTTGAACCTGTCTCGTTGAACTGTCATGTCAATTTCAACTGGATGGAAATCTGACTTATTTTTGAGTCACGTTTATGCAACCGTCCATGAATTTAAGACTTGACCGAGTCGAGGGTCATTTCACCTCCAGCTTTTCCTCTAATCAAGTTAATGAGATGGTCGTTTATATTCACGGCTAGTTGATAAATTGTCGCAATGCTCGCACACATAGAAAATGTAAAGTCGCCAGCGAACTCCCATTGATAAAAATACTAAACTCAAACAAATTGTGTTGTAACAGACAAGTTCTTGCCTTGCATAAACACGTGATACCAAAATAATATTAATATCCTACACATCGCATTCTTTTATGATTACTTTTCCAAAAAAAAAAAATATTTGCGTTTTTGGCAATTTTCTCGTAAACCAAAGACTGCAAAATTACCTATTCAAAAATGTTTAATGCTTTAAATACCTCTTTTGTTTCTATATGAAGTATAAATAATAACACACTATTTAAACAATGACGAAAATTTACATTGCCTTAAAGTACATGTACTGCTTTTTGAGCATGAGCCCGAGCAATAAACGTGTGGGGATGACGCACCTTAACCGTCAGATTGCAATGAGGCCTGAGCTGATGTTGAGTTGAGTCCGGGACATCAGTAGTACAGGCAGACACGTTTTTTCCCGGACTCCTAACTTTTAAAAATCATGAATTTTTAGTGAATAGCTTCATAGCAAGAAGAGGAAGAGAGAGACGAGACTATGCTGGATTTAGACGTACAGGTGGCCCGTCCATAAACTGTACGGTATCGACAAAAACATGGGTGGCCCGTGGATTTCTGAATGGACCTGAGCGTTCAAACGAGAAATCCTATCGATATCGATGGGTTCTCAGTCCACGGGCCAGATATCTGGAGCAGCCAGATATTGGCCCGCCAGGGAACTGACGGTTCAGCGGGACGAAGGCGGATGTCAGCCACCGTGGGCGGCTTCTTTGATGTTGCAGCAGGCGGATTAAAATAAGCAGTCCAAACATTTCCAAAATATTGATAAAATCAAACAAATGATACAATTTTCGTAATCAGCGACCCCAAATTAGTCAAACTAGCGCTGGAAGCATTATTTAAAGGCGGGTTACAAGGATAATTAAAAAAAAATGTTTTTTGTTCTTATGTGTTTAATTTTCATGTGTTTCTGTTTTGTATGTGTGCGCGCGCGCGTGTGTGTGTGTGTGTGTGTGTGTGTGTGTGTGTGTGTGTGTGTGTGTGTGTGTATGTGTGTGTGTGTGTGTG
>JBCIKM010039824.1:0-15861 GCA_039654465.1 Melibe viridis
GTGTGTGTGTGTGTGTGTGTGTGTGTGTGTGTGTGTGTGTGTGTGTGTGTGTGTGTGTGTGTGTGTGTGTGTTTAGTGTTGGTATCAACTCTGTGGATTCTGAGCACTCTATGAAATTGCATATTATTCATTTATTATTGATGTCAGAGATCTAAGGACAACCAAGATTATTATTATTATTATTATTATTTTTATTATTATTATTATTATGATTATAATAATTATTATTATTATTATTATTATTATTATTATTATTATTTATCTAAAAAAAAAAAAAAAAGATCCTTAAATCAAGGTTTCCCTGTGCCAGAATGGAAATTTAAGGCCATTGACTTTCATCATCTACATGAGGTGGAAACCCACCTTTTTTTTTTTTTTTTTGGTTACTGTTCTGCCTGCTGTTCATCTATCAGATCATCTAGTTTGGCAAGCACCGTTGAACATGATCTCCTATTATTTGTGTTGCTTTGTTCTTATTATCCTTATCCCTTCATACCGCCTTAGCAGTGTCAGGACCCAGCTCCAAGTAGCTTGGGAAAAACTCTGGATCACAAGAAATGAAGATAGGCAGATGATCCGTCCACCATGCCTTATCTGGTGTGGCGTAATGAACAATGCGTAAGGTTTATTACTTGATCTTAAGCCAAACAATAGTTGCTGTTGCCTTTGGTTGTATATTCTCATTCAGAAAGACCAGTGAGGAGCCGATTTACCACACGGGATGTTTGTGTTGTCAAAATCAAAATCAGAAAACAGTAGAGATGGATCTATTCTTTGAAAAAATTGCTCAAATTGACCTCCTACCCAATTTAATTTTTTAGTGTTGGTCAAAACCAATATAAGAAAAAATGCGGAGATAAATCATTCTTTCAAAGCAAAAAAGAATTCTCAAATTGACTTTCCCCAGTAGCTTCCGCATTTGTTTTGCAGTTAAGCAGTTCTGAGAGTAGCCTGCACTCCTGGTTTTAAATGGTTTCTCTTAATGGGAAAAGAAAAGTCTGAGGGTAAAAATGGCTGCCAAGTAACATTTTACAATCCATAAAGCAGAGAATAATCTGGGACATACCCGTTAACAATCTTAAAATTGATAATGCCTCCTGCAATAAAAGACCTGTTTTGGTTATGAATTTGTGTTTTGTGCTGTTTGTTTGTCCTGTTGATGAAGGGGTAACCCGAAACATCCAGTTTACTTGTTCCTTAGTCCTTACGTAAGCTTACATACTCCTATCTCATTTTTTTTTCTGTTTTGGTTACACAACTTTACTAAAAGGCTTACTTTTTCATTTGTTTTCTTTTTACTTCAGAATGCTTGGTGAACTGAAGGATATATACACTGATTGTTGTGTTGGTGGAGAAAGTGAAGGAAGGCCCTTGTAGAGAACCTATTCATTCCAATGGCCACCCAGAGTCAGGAGAGAAGCAGAGTCAACTTTGGAAAAGGGCTGCCTCCCATCACACTAAGCAATACAAACATTGTAAGTTTTGTGGAGAGAGGAGGGATACTATTTGTGAGAATACAAAGTTATGCAGTTAAGAGCAAAAGTTAAGTTTCAAAATTTTTTAGATGTCTTATCTAGCTTTGTACCAGTTCGTACCATTACACTTTCACATTGTTGTCACCTTTTTCTACTGTGCGTAAACACATTCATTTCATTAAGATACCATCACACATCTCATAGATGTAGTTGTAAGGAGTTTAGACGAGCTCTTTTGCTTAACTAGTTTAGTCAGTACTTTACAGCACGGCTAGTTGTAGTTGTGGGTTATGCATGAGCTACTAATGTTAGGTCGTAACCAGAAAGATTTTGATGGTCAACTTAATTTACTTCATTGCTGTGTGCATTTCAGCCCTGGTCATGACTGAGGGGTTATTATTTTTTTCTTTTTCTTTTTTTTTTTTACATTTCTTTCATGCCTGATTTTTTAAATAATCTCGAATGGTCTGTGTGTGTCTTGGCACAGGAATAAAATTTCCTGTGTTGAAGAAGTTCATACATGTTATTTTTTAATTTTGAGTCTTACATCAATTGGAAAATTCATTTTCACTGCATGATAGATATAATCCGATGTTACTGTCTCTTCCTCTTTGGCAGCCGGGCCTAGTTTCCCTGATCCCTGTGCTGGTGGCCATGACCTCCCAGGGTCAGACTCCATGCTTTGATAACGAGCAGGAGAAACCTGCCTGGTGGCCTGAGGATGTTCAGTGGAAGAACCCAAGCTCCTACTCAGCTTATATGGGCGATCACATTGTAAGCTAGGGTCAAAAGGGATATTGTGTTCGTATTGTCAAATCTGTGATTGATTGATTCTCAATGGATGGAACCTGAAGACAAAGTTTTAAGTGAAGAGTTAAGTTTGTCAAATTAAGTTTGAAGTGCAAGGTTGAATAAAAAATAATACAATTTGAGTTATGGTGGATATTGCCTCATGAGTGTCTTTGGTTGTCATTTTCATTCCTCTAGTTTGAATCAAACTTGTATTTTAGTGAGCTTTAATAAACTAATGAAATTGTTTGAAATGAAAATGTTATCCAAAGGCTGTATGGCTTGTATCTATTTTATACCACTTTTGGGTTAACATAGAACCAAATTAAATATTGTGAACAAGAAAAAAGAATCTATAGATTCCAAGTCTCTCACTGGTGTTACTGTTGCGGTTTTGAAAAAATCCATTCACAAAGTAAAACAACAATTTTGAAATTTCATAGCAATGAATAACATTAACTATCCATTACAGTCAATACACCAAGTTGTTCTTTGTCATTGAGATGACCAAGGTGTAGGCATTTTGATGTGCTCTTTGTTGATAGTTCACAGTGAGAAAATTAAAAAAAAATATTTCATTTTTTCCCCCCCATCATTACATAAAGAAAAGGTGTGTTATTGCTTAATCTCCATTTATCCGTCTTCTAATTTAGTGAAGTGTGTAACTATTAATTTGGTTCTTGGGTTTTTTCTCTGCCCTGCACACCAGCTGAAGCTGCTACGCAGGGTGGTTCACAGTTGCTACTCCTACCATGGAGTGGAAGACTTATTGTGCCGCCTGGACCAGACACCCTTGGAGGATGTGGTAGACATCTCGGATGATACAGATGAAAATCTCAGCAAGACTTCAACAGGTTAGCCAGGGCATGACATTCATGATTTAGTGTTTTTTATGACAAGAATACAAAAAGAAAGTTGTAACATGTGATAAAATTATTGTCTACCAGGGATATGGCATTGTGAAGTGCTTAGAGAGTGGTTATTACTGTAGCTGAATGAATGAAATGCTCAATTTTATATTCTTTAATTTAATTCTTTATTTGAAATTTTCAGACAACGAGGGTCCTGTCTTTGTCTGCTGCTTCTGTCTGGAGGAATTCAGCAGGCATGCAGATGTTAGTGCTCACCAACAAATCTGCCAGGAAAACTCCCAAGGAGTTGTGACCTTAGCAGAAGACCCACCTTTGAAGCTGCCGAATGATTTGCCAAAGACTAACGTAAAATCAAAGGAAAGGGATCCCTCTGATTCTCTATGCTCTGTCAAACCTCATCCAGTCTTCCTTTCAACAGTGGTCAGCACACAATCTGACCCACCAAATCAAATTCCCAGTCAGGGCTCAGTTGTGACTCCAAGGGGTTCTAAAGAGGTGAATAAACCCAATAAAGGAAATGCAGCCTCAGCCCCTGTCAGGCGACAGGTGCCCAACAAGGTGGTTTCCATTCTAAAGACAAGGAGTCAGAAGAAGCTGGACCAGATTATGGAGAGGCACAATTCTAAGAAGCTTTTTATTAAAGAGTGCCGCAATCTGCGAGATGTGCCAAAGCACGGAGCCTGGTGGGTCAAACGAAAGCGAGGGAGGAGACCCGCACAGGCTGTCATCCATCCTGATGAATGTATGGGGAAACCAGAATTCTTGTCCAACATTGGTCTGTCTTTAAAGGTTGAAGCTGAGGCTCAGCAAACTGACAAGAATAAAATGGAGGTAGACTTGGATTGTATGATAATCAGCGTGGAAGGGCCTCTCAGCTTAATTCAGCCCTCTGCTGAGCAGGAAACTTCCAACTCTGTATCTCCTAGGGGCTCCAAGTCTCTCATGTCACAGCTGTCCAGGGGTGAAAGTAGCTCCAGGCGAAGGATAAGCTTTTGCTTTGTGGAAGATGAATGGGCTGATAAAGAGGCGTTGAATGAAGGCAGGGATCTGCAGTTATCTCTCCTTACTGTGGACCTCTCCTCGCCTTTAGGGCAAAGAATTAAAAAATATGTGAAACCAAATGGACAGCTTAATGTAATTAAAGATGCAGAAGTGTACTGCAGGACAGATATCAAAGATGAAAAGCTCAGAATCAGATCTTGTGACTTTAAAGTAACTTTCAGGAGGAAGTGTCGTGCTTCTAATTATGTTCATCATTATTATTTCAATAGAGCTCAGTCCAGGGAGTGCAAAAGACGTTGGAAAGCCGGACTCAGCATGAAGAGTTGGAATCTTATGAAAAGTTTGCCCAAGTGCAAGCTGACTTTGAAGAATCTTACTGAGAAGGATATCAGGCTTTTCAATGAGGAAAGAAAAGTGACCATTATAAAAAATATCCAAGTGGATGATGATCTGTGCATTACTCAAATTGATATACCAGAATTCCACGTCCAGTCACACAACAGTATTGGTCATCCCACCTCTATGTCCACTTCGCAATTGTCCTCCCCCCCTGTACTGTCAACTCACCCACCTCTCAGACAACGACCTCCTTTTCATTCCTCCCACCATCATACCCAAAATCCTCAAAATCGACCAAGGCATCCTCACCCTCATCCCCATCCTCACCCTCATCCCCATCCTCACCCTCATCCCCATCCTCACCCTCCCCACTGCAGCGGGGGTCATCATCATCGTCATAATCAACATCAACATCAACATGCCCCTCGTGTTTTGGGGTTCTCAAGCTCATCATCCTCAAAGTTGCAAAGTCATGTGCTTAGACCACCCCATTCTCCTTCTCCCCCTCACATTCCAAACATCTTTAGAAATCGCAGCAGTTCTGGCTCACCATTACCACCCAAAACCTCAAAAATAGACAATCTTCTTAGATCTCGACCCAGCAGTAATAAGATTCGCCAAAACTTACAATCTAATTTCAAAAATGCTTTACACAACCTAGCTAATTTGAATCAGAAAAGCACACATAATGGGCATCGTCCATTCCACGGGCCATCTCACTCTCAGCAACCCCAGCAGAGGGACTTGACTGAATTGCCTCCTCAAAGTTATTCCTCGGGTGTGATCATCACAGAGCAGAGGAACGTCAACAGAAGAAAGCAAACAATGAATCAACTTCGACAAGATGACTTTGGACAAAGGCATTCTCACAAAAATTTGTCTCCGGGGGAACAGAAAAGGCATTCTGGAAATCTTTGTAACACATCTTCCTTTGGCAGCAAAACCACGTCTTTCTCAAATTCACAGCGACCGTCATCATCCTCATCTTCCATAGCTTCATCATCAATTTCATCCTCATCACGTCTATCATCACCCTCAACTCAACAGTTAACTGGTTCCCAAAAACTTGACAATAGAAACTTAAACGAGAAGCTTCAGGATTTATCAAGACTTTCCAACTTTGAATATTTTAGTATCAAAAAGGGTAAACTTTTTTCTGGCCATTCCATCCCTACCGCAGAGAGTTCTGTTCCAAGTCCCTCTCGAAAAATTGGAGCACCACCTAGAACTTCAATGACAACTCCCCAATCCAAGTTGGGAACTGCGGCTCAACCTAATAATTCCAACTTTCCCCATTTTAGGCAGTCCCCAAACAATGGGCTATCAAGAAACAACTTACAAATGCCCAGACCTGAGGTGAACCACATTCACTGTCCCAAGGAGAGGGACCAGTCAGCTGGTGGACTCAAAATTAATGCAGCCCCTGCCAAACAACCCCTTGCCCATCCATCAGACGATGATGTCATGGAGGTTATCTGTATAGATGATTGAACGATTGGACATAAAATATACTTCATTGCAAAAAACTTGGATATATTGTATTAGTATTAAGTAAATGTTATTCATAAGTATGTTTATAAAACCTGACAATAGTCTCTTGACTTTTCCTTTGACCCCCACCTTCCCAGGAATTAGTTAATATGTGCATGTGAAAAGCACTGTGATTTTTATTCTACTATTTCTGTCTTAGCATACAGATGAATGCATCTCATTTGCATTGGATGTTGAAAAAAGTCGAATTTATAGATCCCAGATTTTCGGATTTTACCGGCAAACAAGAATTTTGTTTGTTCTGATTGTGCTTTGCTGGAATCTTGCCAGTCGCAGCAATCATTGATTGTTTTGAGTATTCTTTATCATACTACTCTGCAGGAACTTGACAGGAATTAGGTTCTTTAGATACTGACACCCAGGTGCTAATTTTTGGATGAAATTGTATCCTGTACTCTTTTTCAGAGGAAAGGACAGGTGGACAGATTTAATTTTAACATTGAGCCAATAGAATAGTCCGGAAAATTAGCAGTCACTAGGAGAGTTTTGGTGGGGGTTTTTTCACTTTAGTAATCCACCAATACTCGTTGATTTTGTATCTTGACTGATATAAATTTTCTTCAGTCAGAAGGTGACAGCTCTTATTTAATTCTGGGCTAGGTAACTCTATATTTAGGCGTTGTTCCAGTCATAGGAATCAATGAACAGGTTTTGCTTGATATGTTTTTGAAGTAGGTATTAGAACCTTTATAATTTATTCTCGCCAATGAAACTTTCCATCTTTCAATTTATGAGAGTTATGTGTTATAGAACTATACCTTTTACAAGGGCTGGCGCAGAATTTTAGATAGATGAGGCAATAACTTGAGGCTTTCTGGATCTTGGAAAATAGCTTGATTAGTTTTATTTGATCTGTTTCAATGTAGGTATTTGCCAGACGCATTTGAAAAGGGATTTTGTAACTGTAGTTCATGTAGTTATGATCATGTGTGTTATTTTCTTATCAGATTATTACTTCCATTAAAATTGTATGGGATGGATTCTTTTCCTGTCAAAAATTATAGAAACTAACCTCTCTGTAACTTTATCAAGAGTTGTTTTTCACTTTGGGGTCAGCTTCAGTAATATGTAATTTGGTTATCTTTAATTTAGGAAATATTTTTTCAATAATGTTAATAGGTTTGCTAATTTGATACTGAAACAGTCAGCTTCTGTTTAGGAAATGGTTAGGATCATGCCACCGACATATGTGTTATATCTAAATATTGCCTTGCGTATCAGCTAGTCTTGTTATTTAAGGTTACAGGATACATAACTAATAGAAATAGAAAACTTGCTGCTTGAGATAAGTGCTTTCCCCTTTGCCATTCTGTTGATTAAATAAGATACCTCCAATTTTCTATGTTGTCACAACATAAATATATATGTTTATTTTTTAGAAGTCTTCCACTCTAGATTTATGCCTATTTGTGCTCTTGAAACTCACAGTGCAATAACTTTCACTCTAATCACGGGTTCATGTGAAAACGTTTCGGGCAGAGTCAAAGCCCTGTTTGAACTAATCTCTTATCTTGCTTTCCCCTTTGGCGCCTCTAAGACCTTGTGTATCATGGTGCTCTAAAACAAACATTTGCAACCGATTTTGGGTCCTGAATCTTTGACTCTCCACGAGATAAGGTGTAATGCAAAGAGACCACATCAGTTTTGTATCGAGTTTATTTTTGTTTTGTTTTTAATTTTTATCATTTATGTATATAATCCTCTTAATATGGGCGGTTTTTGGGTGTCCCTGGTAGGCTTTGCTACTTCTGTTCCTTTTCTTTCATACTGGAGCTATATCGTCTTACTTTTCCCCCGTAGGTATTGTGTTCTTGTTTTTGTTGTCCTGTTTACAATCCAGTGGTCATCCCCTAGTTCATGAAGTGCACAGTCTGCTTTCAATGTTTTGTCCACTGTCTGACAAATTTGCTCAAATTTCTGCAGACAATGGCCTTAGATTTAAAACAAAACAAAAAAAAACTATGAATTGGAAGTCTGTATATATCTCATCGATTCTTGTGCCATTTAAATTCCATTCTTTAACAATTTGCAGCTTTTTATCCCAGCAAACTTGGACAGTAAAAAGTTTAAAGTAAGAATGCCCTGACCTTTCTCCATGGTGTGACATCACAAGATGTTTGAAAATTTCTAACTATCACTGTACATAATTTAATTCTTTCAAATGAAATTAATTCTAATTTGATTTAATTAAAAAAAATTATTTTTGTAGAGACTGATGAAACTCTTTTCCTGTTTATAAATTGCTCTACGGGTATTGAAGCGTATTTGCTTTAAACCCTACACGGGCACTGTGGCTCAACTGGTAAGGTGTTGTACTTCTATGCTGAAGAGTGCAGGTTCTATTCCTGCCGGTGCCACTGTGTTGTGTCCTTGGGTAAGGCACTTAATCAAACTTACCTCATCCCATTGGAGATGGATGTAAAGCTCGTAGGCCCCCCTGGTTGTAGACAATGTTGTCTCTCTGTCCGAAAGATTTATAACATGCCTGACAGGAGACTTGTCTTGTCGTATATGTATTGTTCGATGTCTGCCAGGGATATAATGGTACCATAAAGTGCATAAAGCACCCAGTTGAATATGCGCTATATAAATGCTCTTTGTTATTATTATTATTGTTACTACTATTCTTCTTTTACGTTTTATGTACTATTGATAAAAATACTTGGCCCAAGGCCTTTTAATCCCTGTTTTCTCATAGCTGGAGAGTAAAACCAAGGGGTAACAAAAATTCATTGGTGTCTCAACAAGAACAAAACTTTCACTTTCAGTCATTTTCAGTTTTTTGTAGATGAATCAATGAAGACATTTACTTCACCACTGTCCTGGTGGGTCTACAGTGCAACCTCGCTATTACGACAACCGTTATAACGACATTCCCTGAATAGCGACATGGTACTCTGGTCCCGATTTTTTCATTTTTTATCATTAGTAAAAAAAAAAAACTCTCTATAGCGACGTACATTAGGCAAAACTCCTGAATAGCGACATTGAAATTCCCGGTTCGACGTAACTTCTACTAATGCAATCAGCCTAGTTCTTATTATCCAATAGAAAGCGATGTTTTTAAATCGATGAGTTGTCATTATTTGTACAACACCTCAGCCAATGAAAATGTTTCTTTTTTTCTTCCACTTGCCGCAGCCAATGAAAATGCTTGTTTTTCGTCTACTTGACTGAGCCAGTTGGGTATAAATATTGTTTTACCTGCCAATTATCTCTACATTCATCATTCATCGATTACGACGTAAGATACAGCTCTACAACAATACAACGTTACAAGATGTCTACATCCACTGGTACTCCAAACGAGCTGAAAAGGAAAGCCCTAACAATTGACCTTATCCGGTTTTTCGGGAATTCCTGAACCGTTGACAGGTTATGCAAGCTTCCGGGAATGACCATTTTGTTCGCTCACTTTTGTAACCATAACATTGAAATTTTCGACCGGCCTGCCAAATTACTTGCCGTGGTTGCTGCAGTAAACACCGTTTGTCGTGAAAAAAAGTAAACAAAAAACATCGATGTAAAATAAGATTACACGTTTGGCTACGGCAGCATTAATATAACAGGCAAGCTAAAAGTAAAACGTAGAAAACTGATGATATTGTTGTCTCGAGGTCCAAGACCTCTGCCTCGTACAGACGCATTTTTTATTATTATTCTTTCATTTTTTAATTTTATTTTTTTGGGGGGGTGGGGGGCGGGGGGGGGGGCAACATCGTGCTTTAAAATGCCTCTACCCCTGAGAGAGAGAGAGCGACCGGCTATGCCCGCAGTTACTATGAACATGTCTTGATACATTAAAAGAAAAATGAGAAAAGGCAACATGAGAGTGTACAGTCAGTAGCATGGACACAACAGGCAAGCAAAAAGAGCGTCCACACACGCACATTTAAATGTGCCCAAATGAATACATGCCGGTCCCAAGCCCGGATAAACTACAGAGGGAAAATGGAAAACTAGACACACTACAAGGCCCCACCCCCTTCTGACATATTGACAACCCCTCTGTAACGACATCCCTCTATAACGACATGTCGTAATAGCAAGGTTGCACTGTACTTCTGTTTCTCTTCTTTTAGCTAGAACGACCATCTTACTTACTCTAGCACTCTTTCCACTGTTCTCTTTTCCATACATACACACACACACACACACACACTGCTATTTTGTGTTCTGTTAGATTGTGTTGACTCTGCCTGTTGTGCTTTTTGCCTTTAAGTTTTTGCCCTTATTTATGTGAGATGATATTTTTTTCCCCTGTTAATCATCTCTCTGTGAAAATGTCTCTGGTAGGGTCAAGATTTATCTGCTCTTTTAACTAATCTATCATCTTACTTTCCTCTTGGGCACCCCTATGACCCGAGTGTGTCATGATGCCCTAAAACCAAGAAACAAAAAAGCAAACAAAAATACTTTCTTTTGAACCAAATTGTCTACCTGAACATATTTCTTGGTTGTTGATGGGGAAAAAAATTAGGAAGGTATGATTTATTTCAGCTTCAGATATTCAGATTAAAATACATACTCAAGATTTCTTGAACGTATTTTATATATTTTGTCCCTCAAATACTTGTGAGCTTTAAAAATGCACCTCAGGGGCCATCAAATTAATTGCTTTGAATGTTGTCACTGTCATCACCCACTGAAACTGAAACTGTTCATCTGTGCTATCAAATGCAACTGTCCATGTTTTGAACTTTAAAAAAATGAAAGTTTTTAATTTTTAACTGTTTCTCATGCAGCATTAAGACCTTTCACATGTGGACACTAGAAAATCTACAATTGTTTTCAGAATTGATTTGACTTGCAGCATACATCTCCTTAGAAAGGAAAGAAAAGTTTGATATACAGGAATGGCGTCCAAAAGAAAGTTCAGGGTTTTAATCTTCCACTTATTAATTCAAAAGTATTTGTACAGTAACCTATTGAAAACTGAGCTTAATTTTAAGGCATCTCAAAATGCGTCAGCCGGATCTATTCCTCTGATAAAAATTATGAGAAGCTCTTCAATATTTGGTAAGAGAGCCATTTGCTTGCATTAGTTCAATAATTTTGTGCCTCATCGATGATTTTAAGGAATAGATGTCTTCTGCACCCATTTCATTCCAAATTTCATTCAATGTTTTGAATAAGCCAACTGGATTTAAGGCATATTCATGAGCCTTCAGATTTCACTTCATCAAACTCCATGCATTCTCAATGGGGTTCATGTCAGGGCTAACACTCGGCCATGGCAAAGTCTATATATTGTTGTTTGGGAGGAAGGCTTGCGTAATTTTAGCCCCATGTGGTGGAACATTGTCCTGCATAACATAAAGAAACAGTACAAGTGGAAAGGATTTCTTTAATGTAATCGTCTGCTCAAAGTTGACTCACTTTATGAGCGGCATTTTATGACCACACCATTTCCTTGGTTTATGACAGTTTAAATGTTTCTTTCATCATTTTTTTGTGTAAATCATCTCTCTGCTGTTTGTGGTTTGATCTGTTCCCTCTTTTAACTAATTCCATCATCTTACTTTCCTCTGGCTTCCTCTATGACCCTTGTGTGTTGTGGGGCCCTAAAACCTCCAATAAACAAATCATCATAACACTCACTCATTTTTACGTGTACTATAGCAGCTGCCTTCTGTCTGATGAATCTATTTCAAAGGTTGCCTTGTCACTGAAAAGCATTTTTGACCATTGTTCTTGTGTCTCTAAGGAGCATGGACGCAAGCCCAAGCCATGCGTCCGAATTTCGGGGGATCTGTCAAGAATGGTCGAATAGCTGGGCTACGTGGATTTAGACTCATGGGCTTAAGGTGGCATGTGATTGTCTATCTGCTTACTCCGATGGCTCTGGCAGTGGATGTTGCAGCTTTGAAAGGGTCATCTTCTTACTCACGAATACTGTCAGTGTTCTCTGTTTGACTAGTAATGGCAGAATGCCCAGATTTTGGTCGGTCTTTGGCTGTTCCATGCTGTTTAAACTTACTGAGCAGTTTATAGACAGCTCTTTCAGAAAGTTGGAACACTTTTGCCACGTACATGACATTACAATCAGCTTCAATGTGGTCAATGAATCTATTTGGATCCTCTGTTGGTAACCATGGCATTGTAAAAAAGATTATAAGAAAAGCTTGAAAATCATGCAGGTTATTGGAAAGAAATAAACCTAGACAAAGAATAAGTTGACGTCACATTTGTAAATTCTGTTTAATTGAAGTAATGGTTTCCTAGGGTATATCAACTGCATAAAAAAAAAAAAAAACACTTGGAAAACTTTTGTACATTTCTTGTGTCTTACTTCAACAGTTAAATCTTGAAGTCAGATTTCAACGAAACCTAACTCATTACAAATAGCAGTAGCCAAACAAAAACTTCACCTGTAAATGTATAAAATTGTAACCCTTTAAAATGATATATGTAAAACACAGAAATATTTGCTTACATATAAGTTTAAGAAAAATAACAGTATGAGTAAACCCTGACTTTTCTTTTGGACGCCACTACTTTCCTAAATCACAATGCCATCACTTCAACACACCATGCAGGCAGTTGGTGGTTGTCCCTGGTGTGCACTTCTACTTCTGTCTATTTTCTTTTATTCTGAAGCTCTCTTCTAACTTTTCCACCCTTGTTTCTAATTTTAAAATGCAAAGCAAACGGCAGACTAGACTCGGGATCGTGAGCTACAAGCTAGTCAGATTCATTGACCTCCCCCACTGCACTTTTAACTGTTACAATTTTAACAAATGAATTTTTTTTTATTTTAAGCTCTCTCTTTCGCATGAAATCCATATCAAACTACACTAGTGAACAGAACAGCAATAAGCAGCAAGATCAAAGGCAGCTCATTTAACAACTGTGCCCTGTGCCCCTGGTGTGTTTTTAAATGCTCACTTGTATATATATTTCAAAGTTTGTTCAGTTATGTTTGCACAACTTTATGTATCCCTTCACCTTTACTGTACTTCCATAGTAATTAGTAATACCAGGTGGCCCATATAAAAGTGACCAGTCCAAATCTGCAATAAAATTGTTAATAGTGCGCGTAGTACAATGAAACGAAACTTTCCAGAAAGTGTGACCAACTAACCGCATTTATTTGTGTGGTAAAAAGTCAGTTTTATTGGTTGGAAGTGCAAAGTTATGGCAGTTATTCTAAATGTTGTTCTTGGGAAGCACTCTGAAAAGTTATGTTCAACACGTGTAATAACATTCTGAAATTTCTTGCAATGAATCGCTCTGATGCAAGAAAAGAAATTGTATCTTTTGATTCAGAAAAGGTTTCTTGATGATGAGCTGTGTGGAAGGAAGGACTTTTCAAAGTGTTTCGGAACTGAAAAGAATTTTCACTGGCATCAGAACAATTCCTTCAAGTTCTTCTAGGGAGAAATTTCACAATCCATTCAGTTTTAGACATTTAGAATAATTACCATAACTCTGTTCACTGCCCACCAACATAATTGATTTTTTTTGTACACTACATGCGGTTAGTTGTTCTCGCTTTAACTTTCTGTAAAGTTTCATTGTAATCATAAAATGTGCATTTCAAAATCCATCAGACATTTTTAACATCACGTTTTTGCATGCTCCGCAAGAACAACATGTAGAATAACTGCCTGAACTCTTGACACTGCCAACCAATGTGATTGTTTTTCTAACACACTTTATGCAGTTAGTTGGTCTCACTTCCTGTAAAGTTTCATAGAAGTACATACTCTAGTTTCAATTTTATTGCAAATTTTGAGTGGTCCCTGATTTTGGTGTCACCTGATTTTGGTGTTACTCTTGGATTATAGTTTTAAATCCGTAAAAATGCATGTTGTGTAATTTTAATCTATTCCTAGTATGTAGTACTTGTCTAAATATGTTGTTGTTATATTCCCTTGGCAGCCTCACCAAGTTGAAGTCATCAATTTTCTTCCTGGACTATAGGGTATGAGTTGGTGGGTTGTGGGTGAGGACCATCGTCTGTGTGTATTTGATCATCTAGGTGGGGAGGTTATCAAAGAAGACTTGTGTTGTTTTTTTTATTTGAAATTTAAAATTGCAGGCAGTCCGTGATGTGTAGTCCCTGGTTGGCTCTTCTACTTTTTCGGTTTCTTTTCTTTTACACTACACTGAAGCTATCGTCTTACTTTTCCCCCTTTTCTGTGATGTCTTGTGTTCAACTCAATGGTCATCCCTTATTTCATGCCTTTTGGTACATAATCATAGGGTCACAAGTTAAACGCACTGAGTACTTTAGTACTCAAAGGGGGTTTAAAGATCTTAAAGGTCTTCCTGAACCATTGGTTACTTTTGTTAGGAAAGATAATATTTTTTGTCATTGTAAATCATCTCTCTGTGGTGTTGATATGTGTTTTGAGAGATGATATTTATTTTTTATTGTAAATCATTTCTCAGCTGTTTGTGGTTTGATCTGTTCCCCCTTTGAACTTATTCTATATTCTAACTTTCTTGTCTCTTCCATGACCCTCTTGTGTCGTGGGACACTAAAACCTCCAACAAACAAACAAATTTAAAATCCAGGGTATTTCACTTCTACTTTTTTCCCTTTTCTTGTTAGTCCTGTTTTTGTTGTCTTGTTGGGTTTTTTAGCAGCACTTATTCATGCCTTTTGTTATAAAACTCCAGGGTCATAAGTTAAACGTACTCAGTACTTTTGTACACAAAGAGGGCTTGAAGATCCTCGGTCTTCCTGAACCATTATGCTGTCATAAGTGCCGGCCATTGTTTTTTGGTAGGAGAGATATTTTCTTTTTTATTTATTTATTTATTTATTTTGGTGCAAATCATTTCTCTTCTGTTTGTGGTTTGAGCTGTTGCCTCTTTTAACCAATTCCATCATCTTACTTTCCTCTGGGCTCCTTTCTGACCCTTCTATGTCGTGTGGCCCTAAAACCAACAGTAAACAAACAAACAAGAGAAACCCAGGAGGATTGGGGGGGGGGGGGGGAACAACCTTAATTTTTTTTTTTTTTTAATCAAAGCTGGCTTAGTGCACTAAAAAGCTGTTTAAAGTGTCCTTAAACTACTCAATAATTGGAAGAAAAAAAAACCCCAACCCAACAAATGTCATATAATCATTTTAATGAAGATAATGCTTCCAGTATAGTTGCTTTGTACATAGCTTAAAACACTTCACTGCCGAACTATGAATCAGTGTTGTCACCATAACCCATGTTACCAATTCTGATTAAAAAATTATGTACATATACCTACCTGCTATATTCTTACTTTTTCCCTTTTTCTGCGATGTCCTGTCTTGTATGCAATTCAAAGGTCATCCCTTATTTCATCCCTCGTATGTTGTGGGGCCCTAAAACCTCCAATAAACAAACAAATCTTATTTCATGCCTTTTGGTATATAATTCCAGCGTCACAAGTTAAATGTGCTGAGTACGTTTGTACTCAAAGGGGGTTTAATGATCCTGAGTCTTCCTGGACCATCATACTTTTCCTGTCATGAGGTTTGGCCTTTGTTGTTTTGTTTTTTGTCAGGGGAGATGATATTTTTTAGTGCAAATCATCTCTCTCTCTCTCTCTCTCTGTTTGTGGTTTTGTCTTTTCCCTCCTTCAACCCATCTATCTATCATCTTACTTTCCTCTGGCCCTTTATGACCCTAGTGTGTTGTGGGGCCATTAAACAATCAATCTCTTCTACTTCTGTTTCTTTTCTTTTACACTACAGCCATCGTCTTACTTTTTCCCCTTTCCTGTGATGTCCTGTTTTTGTTGTCTTGTCTGCAACTCAGTGGTCATTCCTTATTTCATGCCTTTTGGTACATGACTGCAGGGTCACAAGTTAAACGTACTGAGTACTTTTGTACACAAAGGGG
>JBCIKM010039935.1:0-11778 GCA_039654465.1 Melibe viridis
GGCGGAGGAGGGATGTGGGAGAGAGGAGAAGGTATGGGAGGGGGCTGGGGATTGGAGGAGGTGCAGGGCGGAGGAGGGATGTGGGAGAGAGGAGAAGGTATGGGAGGGGGCTGGGGATTGGAGGAGGTGCAGGGCGGAGGAGGTATGTGGGAGAGAGGAGAAGGTATGGGAGGGGGCTGGGGATTGGAGGAGGTGCAGGGCGGAGGAGGGAATGAAGGGCCCTCTCCTCAAGCTTTCAATTTAATCCTCCCTGGGCAACGCCCGGGTACTTCTGCTAGTATACAACTAATACCAATCAATACATACCATTTGAAAGTTAAGGAATTTTTCTTTTGAATGAGTATTGGTTTGTTAGTAATGCTCTTATAGCGTGGCCATAAGAAAGCAACAAAAAAGTACTTGAAAATTTTCTGATCGCAACTTAAATACCATTATACACTCTTTTCTAAAAGTAAATTCAGGCTGAACTTCCCAAACCAAGCTCCATATTTAGAAGCTATTTATAAAAAAAGCGTATCAATGGAAACAATTGGAAATTCCTATCTGAATGATATCCTTTTAATCAAGCAAAGACTCTTGAGAAAGGAGTTATCTACATACAGCCTTTTGAATTTTGCCTACGAACAACGAGCTCTGTAAATTGTCCAAGTTCATTCACTTGGTACTCTGTCTTTCCCTCAGTGAATGTGGATTTAAACGATTATTTGGCGCATGTCAATGTCTCACTGCACAAAACCGTCATTGTTTAAATGTTCATTGATGAAAATAGCATCACTGCCCACAACTGGCATACAACAAGTCCAGATTTAAGTCTGGTTTAGAATTTATAGACTCTGAAGAAATGACAGGGAAATGACAGGTAAAGGAAAGTTAATTTGTTTCCAGCTCTGACACTTTATTCTTCCCCTTGAAAAAATTTGAGAAGAGATTCCGGTAGGTGTTATATCTAATGTAACATCATGTACTGACAATGCAGCATAACAAATAGATACCAAGCCTAAGTGCTTTAGTGTCAGATTTATGTGTTATTCAGTTTGTGATCGGACAACTTTCAAGTGCTTTTTTGTTGCTTTGTAAATGCCACGCTATTAGACCATTACTCAAAAAAAAAAAAATAATTCCTCGGCTTTCAAATGATATCTTCTAATTGGCATTTAATTGTAAATTTTTCTTTTAAAACAGGCAGAACAAACCTGAACTTAATTTTGAAAAGGACTGTATATTTCATATATACATTCATACTTTCTTTTATGCTTGCTGTTGCTATTTACAAATCATGAGGGATTTTGGTACAAACTTTCAAGTAGTGTCATGGTTTCTTGCCTCTTTCATGTAATTTGTCAAGCTGTAGGTAGATGGAAAGGGGGGTTCTTCTCTTTACTTAAAACTTGTGATTTTGGAATGTGATTTTAGTTCACATTGATATCAGGCATTATCTAAAATATGAGCATGAGTATTTACTTGAAAGGCGATTTCAGTCATAGATTGCAAGATGTTTTCTACTGGTAGGCCCAGTGATTTTGCTTTGCCAGGTCCTGGGTTTGATGCCTCCTCATACAACACTATTTGACAATCCTTGATTATTAACTCTGTTTATGGCTGCTCCTTCTGTCAGAAATAATCAGTCACTTTGAAAGATTTAGAATACGCTAATTTTCTGGCCTTTATTCTTTTTAACTTAAAATTCATGTTGCAAAGTTGGTTTTGATTAGTATACTGTCATCAAGTATTTCTTTTTTAGATAAAATGTGGGCAGCTTTTTCTGAGTTGACTGCTCTTATGTTTACAGAACCAGAGCCAATGACTGAAGTTGATTTGCGGGAAGCTTCAACTGCCATAGACATCTTTGGTTTATCTCTGGTCAGTTTTGTTTCAATGTTCATAAAAAAATCATGTTGATTCTTTAAAAACAATACAGTTGTCTGTAATGACAGGTGGTTGGTGGGTGTCCCTGGTGGGCACTTCTACTTCTGTTTCTTAGCTTTTACACTGAAGCTATCGTTTTACTTTTTCCTCTTTTCTGTGATGTCCTGTTATTGTTGTCTTGTTTGCAATTCAATGTTTATCCCTTATTTCATGCCTTTTGGTACATAACTGCAGGGTCACAAGTTAAACATGCTTAGTCTTTCTGTACACTAAGGGGGTTTAAAGATCCTTGGTCTTCCTGAACGTGAATCATTCTGCTGTCATTGCTTATTTTTGTGAGAGATGATGTTTTTTGTCATTGTAAATCATCTCTCTGTGGTGTCAATGTCTTTTGAGGGATAATATTTTTCAGTGTAAATCATCTCTCTTCTGGTTTCCTCTGGACTCCTCTAGGACCTCATGGGGCCCTAAAGCAACCAATAAGCAAACAAACGAAAATTGCATTCACCCATAATCAAGTAATATTTTGGCAATGTTGTATATTTTATATAAGAACGTTCTCTCATAGAAGAGAAACTGTGGAAAGCTTTAAGGTCAATAGCTAGCTATATGATAATATTTTCTCAACTCTTTGCTTCTAATTAACCCCCTTAATGCATGAGTAGTGAAGTGTCGTGGGGAAAACCCCATTTCTAGCCATCCCTTAACTGCGGCAGTAGTGCACGACCAACTTATTTGGTGAGTGGGGAGGGGTTAGGTTGTGGGCTTGTTTATACATGAACATAACACATTACACATTCCCTGACATCATCAGTGTCTATTTCAATGCTTTGACAAATGAGATTTTAGGAAAGAAGTCACAGGACTATGATGTTGACCTCATTCTATATCAAAAGGAATCGTTGGTTTGAAATATCTGTTTTAAACAATAATGTATACTTTTTTTTAATATGAAAGTAAAAATCTATCAATATTTAGGCATTTGGTGCATAAAATACCCTTAAAATTAAATTTTGAGCTTTAAAGCTTTTTTTTTTCCAGATAAAACGGAAAATCATTTAGTTGCCTATTTGGTATCGTCTTGAGTTTGTAATTAAAAAGATACCCAGATCAAAACAGTATCATTTTGAGCTCCGTTCTGCCACCTTTCCAATAATATCAGGATTACTTATAAGGAACAGGATTTAAAGGGAGTATTTTGTTGTTGAAGTGAACCACTAATGACTTGAACATCAAAAAGGTGATCCCCCGTAGGCAGTGCGGTCGTGAGCAGTCAGTGAATTTATATCACATGATAAGTGAGCAGTCAAGGAGTTAAAATCTCTCTTCTTTTATAAAAGGAAATCAAAACAAAAATCAGTCGTTAACATAGCAAAGTGTCCCTGGGACAAAAAAAAAAACAAAAAAAAAACATAGCAAAGTGTTATTTTCTTACTTTACTCGTGTTGAAAACAAAAAACAAAACAACCCTGAAATAGCAGGCTGTTTGAGGTAAATTCTGTGAATACTTTTTCTTTTATGATCTTTAGTATTAATGTTTTTTTTCTTGCACATTACTCTTTGGTTGTTTATTTTTTGTATATGGCAATGATTCATGCCTTATACATCCAGCCTTAATGATGCTGCTTCACCAACTTATTGTACATGTTTTGTGTTCAATGCAGGTGTCTAAAGCTTATTCCAAGACCTGGTCATATAGAGAGGATGCATTGACTTCAGTCTATAAACAAATGAAAGAAATGCCTGTGGGAAACAAAGAAGAGACCAAGTCTGTCCTAAGAGCTGCTATTTTCTTGGTTAAACGTGGTATTGATGACAAAGTTTACGCTGTGAGTTTTGAGGTTTGATTGTTAATGTGGTCAGCAATGCAACACATGAACAAAATTATTTTCACGTTCATTGTATCCAACAATTAACCTTTCATTATTCATTTTTAAATAACTTGATGCTTGATTTTAAAAACTTAGAAGCAAGATTTAATGTGAGGACTTGATTGACTCATTCTTGTCTTTCAGGTTTTCAAAGCTGCCTTGAGTTTACTGCGGATGATACTCACTGATTTTGTTTCAACACACAAGTATGTGAGATTTCATTCTTTTTTTTTTTGTTTGTTTCATATTAAACAAGGTATGAAAAATTTAAGTCACAACTCAATTTTGATATACAGGGGCCTTTAACTTTCCATGGATTTACAGACGGCTTACATGAATATTTTTAAAAAACATGCCACAAGAGCTAAATATCTTAGCCCCAGTCCAGTCATTGTGAGGGAGGTGTAGGAATGTAAAGTTCTTAGCTTGCACTTTGTTGGGTTTTTTTTATCTCTTCCCATAGGAGATTAACTGCTGTTACTGGATGGATTTTAATGCCTTGACACGCGTTTCATGAGAGAGAAGGGACAAAACTAATAATAATTTAATTCTTTGTAGAGGACCTAATCTCAGAAAACCAGTTGAAAGCTTAATGTCATTCATAAAATTAAATGCAAAAGGAGCAAAGAAATTGACATGGTTAGACAGGAAAATATTGTCATCAATAGAAAATTTGAGTGAACAGGATATGCAGACTTAAATTATAAATCCAAAGACTCTAAATAGCATTGAATCTATGAGTAAAGCTGACTTATTGCAATTATTTCACTGCATTTATTACCTTCAGGGAGGCTGAAGTGCTACATATTCGATTTTTTAAGTGAAACACTTTTCAAGTTCATACTGCTCATGCAGTTATGCATTAAAAGTGGTACGTATTTCTGATTTAGAAGGTGTTTTTTTACATTCCTCAAGATTGGCAAAATCAGACATCTCAGGGGCTGTGGAAAGAAGCCTGCCAAATCTATTGCACAAGGCAGGAGACACAGCTGTCAGGAACAGAGATGATGCAAAGAACTTTGTGTTGGAAATGTCCACCTTCCCAGAAGTCAAGGTATGATCTCTTTATTCCTATCTGCTGTACACATGTGACCGAAAAACTCTTTGAATAACTCATAGTTTGAGGTTACCACTTGTGATTGAAAGTATTCAATCATGTCTTTTATCTTATATCTCCCAGGGCTTCGACTTTATGTTTCACTATTGTCTGTCAACCGTTTTTCAACTTATGATTGAAATTTGCCCCCTCCCCTTCTCCCCCTCCCCCTTATGTTGCTCATTCTCTGACTTTTTTGAGAAAGATGAGATCCTCATAAATATTAATGAGAATTTGCTTCTCCTGTGAAACAATGTTCATATAAAAAATCCATGCCTCATAAAATTTTGATTGATGATTAAAAAGATTAATGATGTTATAAAAATTGAGAGAAAAATCATTATCCTTGTGTGTTATCCTCAGCCCACTCAGTCAGTTCCACATGAGTGTGTGAAACCTTTTAAACTCAATTTGGGACCAAGACACGCACAGAGCAGATGTGAAGTTGTAGAGTCCCTCTACACAAAGTTTGGTTTGAAAAAGTAAGTCTCGCTTTTCTTTCCTTTATTGCAATGCAGCTTGTTTCAGGGAAAGAAATAAATGAAATGACAGTGTGTTAGCAGGCAAAAGTGAGAGATTGGAAAAATGATAGTAATGGAGAAACTATATAATTCTTTTGTTTGATACGTTTTCATTCCCATTGTCTGTCAGTGGTCTGACTATGGATAACGTGATGAACTTCAATGTGCAAGCCCTGCAGCACAACGCTGGGGAGGTGAGGGACGTTACAGAGCGACTCATCAAGAAGATGTACAAAGATCATGGTGCTCCAGTCAAAGATTATCTTCCACCAGGTAAAAGTCTCTCTTGTAATGTATCACTTTTTGACTTAAAAGATATATTTTTTTTAACTTTTTAAAAACAAAATGTTGATTTTGATAGTTATTAAAAGTATAATTCATGTGTGAGAATTCTTCACCTTCGAATTCCTATACTCAAAAAAAGAAAACAAACCCTCAGAAAAAAACCCAAAGAAAACTGCAACACTTAATAGTTGCATCTTCATTTTTTATGTTCTGTCCTTTTTAATTTGCTTAACTTTATTATTGTTTTGTATCACAGATGATGATAAAACTCGCAAGAACACTTTATGGAGACAATTGTTTGAATTTTTTGATAAAGTGGACGGCAAACCCAGCAAAGCGGATCTTAAGGTTTGAAAATTTGGAAAAAATGAAGATGACTTAAGCTTCATTTTACATTCACCATCATAGTACTGTATAATTGCCAATTTGAGATCGAGGATGGGAAAAAAAAGGAATAATTTTCTTTGGCAGCTTATGTTCTAAAGTGATGGCATCATATATACCATTAAATGATGCATTATAGCATCAAATTTTCTCCCTTTTTATTTGAGAGCAATGCTGACAGTTGGATCCAACAGGGGTAGGGGCCTATTTAACCAATAACCATCAATTTTTGTTGGGCAATCCTAAAACTAGGAGCGAAACTTTTGTTGGGGACAAAAAATCCCATCATTGAAATAAATGACAACTCATTTCCCTTTTGACAATAGCAACAGCAGATTTAGCATTTTACCCTTGAGTTGATTAGAAACTACATCCCTACAAGCTCAGTGAATGAGTTGAACATTTTTTTGGCTTTTGCATGACTGTTCTGCAGCTGTGGTTTGCTCTTGAAAGCAAAGATGGTTTACAATGGAAAGCAATGACCTTTTGCTACCAGATCCCAGAGCTTCCAGAGGCCCACCAAGACAAAACTTGTTCTTGGTGTGTCTAAATTATGCCTGCATCGACAGTAATATTCAGTTCCACTGAGTCAGTCGATATAATTGAAGAAGAAGAAGAAGAAGATCTAACTGTAACATGATATGATGCACATTGAGCAAAACTTGTATAATTACAAGTTAAAACCACGGGAAATTTTTTGCTTTGCTCTGCTGGCATCACTTTTTATCATTGAAAAGCTTTTTTAGGGCACTAATCAAGACTTGAATATTCAAAAGTTTTTCTTATTATAAAGCTCCTTTTATTTCCTTTGACTTTTAATTTTTGTTTTATCACTCCATATATATATATATTTTCAAAAATGTTGGTCCAGACTATACTTGTTACAAACCACATATAATTATTAATCAGATATCTAGATTAAAAAAAACAAACAAGTTTTTAACTTTTCCTTTTTATTTGAACAGAAACAGAAAGCAGAGGATGAAAATAAAAAACAAGCAGAAATTGAAGCGTTACAAAAACAGTTGCAGCAACTGAGGGATATGAATGCAGGCAAAGCAGTAAGTTGTGGTCAAATGATTGAAAGTACACATGCTTCGCTGTAAATTATGCTCAATTAATTATAAACAATTCTTTTTTATAACTGATAAAGATTGCTTTCTAATCATTCTTAGATGAAATTGGAAAGGATTGAAGTTTTATAGATATTTTTCCATGGCATGTAAAAACAGGATAAAATTCTTCCTAAGTTGGATAAGAAAAAGTTCATTTATTTCTTTGAAATCTCTTATACATCTCAAGTATTGTATTTCTTGTTTTGTTTTTTGGGCTTGATAATTAAGTTAAAGATAATTTTGTTACTTTCCCCACCAATATTTTTGCAATATTAACAATACACTTTTGAAGAAAAAAAAATCTCATGACCACTAAAATCTAATTTAATGGAGTTTGCAATTTTTGTTATTTGTCTAAAATCACTAAGTTTATTCAGAACACGACTACTTTTGTACATAAAACCTTTTGAGTGCAACTGTAGATTTCCTGTGTTCTAAGTATCCAGGATCTTCACTCTCTGTGATGTTGCATGTGGGAAGAAAAATGATTTATAATTTGAGAAGTGTGGGCACCTGTGCTAATCAAGTTCATTTTTGAATTTAACCTTTTACTCATAAAAATACTCTGCTTTGTTCTGCAACTAGAGTATCTCACCTAAAGTCAAGACTTTGGACAATGATTCAGAGCAGTGTCGATTAGATTTATTATTTCAATGGCATCACAATATTGTGTGTTCATTGTGCAATGATGCTATAAAGTCTGAATGGATAAAACTGATTGTGACATCATTGATTTGAGGCAAAATCCGTGTTAATGCTACCAAACCAGTCCAACACTTAGTGTGTAAAATAGCAATACAAAGAACACACCAGGCTGAAAACTTTGCCAAATCCTGCAAAGCTGTACAATTGTTAAGAACAAATGAATAAAACTTCACAGATAAAAACTTAATACTCATGCACATTTTCTTCTTGTTATCAGACCATCAAAGATTTTTTTTTAAGTTCTTGCTCAGGTTTTTTTCAACTAGAAAAGACTGATTGCTCTTCTCTTTAACTGTGGGGAGGGAATAAAAGTGCTTATATATAAGGCATGTTGTGCCAAATAAACATATCTGTCCCCTCCATCCTCCCAACCCCACACCTCTTCCCCCTTCCCTTAAAAATTCCTTTCATGACTAAATAGACCAAATGAATTAAAAGCAGCGGATTCCTACACATATTTTTCTTTAGTTTGATTGTTATGAAAATTGCACTTGTGAAATTATGAATCGTAAAGGTTTTTTTTTAAAAAGCAATATAAAGCATTGCTTTGCATATTATGTTTGAATTAAATTGCTTTTGTTTGCAACTGATTTATGTTTGAGAAAATAATTCTCCAGGCACATTTGCTCTCCTTAAGAAATCTGTTCCTTTATCCCCCCCCCCCCCTCCCCCTACAATCCCTCATCAGGATTAGGTTCTTTTCTTTCTTTTTTTTTAAAAATTGTTAGCTATGGAACCATTGTTATTGTCCTATTTTTTTTTTTGCTCATGCTTTGCATTTGAGTGCTTGAGTGTGTGAATCTATGCACAATACGCTTTACTAATTACCATATTGAATTCTGCCCCTTTGACTGGCAGCCTGTTGATCAGACTGTATTGAAGAATGAGCCCAAGAAGGCTCCAAGCAAGGTAAATTTTTGTCTTGAATCGTATCATTCATGCTGCTGTTTAACATAAAGATAGTATGCTTTAAGATAAATTTTATATGTAAATAGTTTGTATTAGACAATTAAAAAAAAAAATTGTTTCATTTGCAGTGATGAAAAAGTAATGTCTTTTGTATTTCAACACACGAATCCTGATATTTAACAATAAAAATACTAATGCTAATAATAATGATAATAATAATAATAATAATCTTAATAATAATAACATATCTGATTTGCTTAAATATATTTGGTGCAACAGACCATACATTGTTATGCTTCCTTTTTTTTCAATATTTCAAAACCTTTATATACAAGTCTCAGTATCATCTCAAAAGTCATCATCTATAAGTACACATACCAGTTTTATTCTTTGAAGCACTCTGTTGAAAGTTACACAGGGTTTTTAGGTGGGGCATTGAGACTCTTGAAATATTTTTGTGAAGTCATGTCCTTGTAGATATATCACAGCACATGTGGTACAACGGAAAGAAAGCACTTGATTTGCTTTGTTCATTTTTTAGATTATTTAACGCTTAACCCTTAATTTTCATTGTGTTAAAAAAAACCCACAGGATTTTGATCATATATCAAGGTAAAGAAATGTTCATTTTGGTCTAATTGTTAGGGCTTCACTATTCACTTTTCTGCATCCACAGGGAGGAGGAGGGGGAGGCAAAAAACCTGAAGCAAAGCCTAAAGGCAAAGGAAAGACAGCAAATAAAGATGACGATGATGTTTCTATGTTTAATGTTGATAAGTAAGTCAATGAAAATGATTTTTTATTAGATTTTTAAGGTTACTTGAGCTACCCCAGCTGAATTTTAGCCTCTTAAGTTTATGTAACATACAAACTAAACATTACAATTGAAATAAAATGCTTAATGATTAATTTGCATTTTTTATTGAGTCACGATCAACATCATGTATCATCACAGCACATGCATTTTCTGTGGTGAGAAGAATGAGAGCTTCACTGAGGAGGGCCTGGATGTTCACTACTGGAAGAGTTGTCCCATGCTCAAGCGGTGCACCAGCTGCAAGCAGGTGGGTGGATTTGTGACAGGCTCATTGTTTCATAGATTACACATTTCTACATGTTATTTCATCCGCAAACTCATTTAAAGTCATCAGTTTTATCACTCTCGGGATAACAAAAAAAGGAAATTCAAGCAACAGATTATTTGATTTCAATGAAAAGAGAACTGGTAAAGTATCTTGAGTATATTGGTTCTAGAAGGTAGACCAAGCCATGATTTTTTAACCCTAGTGTGGTGGGAGACATGTTAACATGCAGGGTTCCCACTTGTTTGGTAAGTCAATAAAAGTTTGGAATTTCCAATTGGGAAACAATGGTATCGTAAATAAAAATGGTCTTGAATTTGGCAATTGTGCTCAGGAAAATCAATTGGCAGTTCAAACACACCATTCAAAATTTATATATAAAAAAAGAAATAAAGTGTTGCAGCCAATTTGGTTACAGATCATAATTTCATTTTTCTGATTTTTTTTTTAGCTTTGGGGACTCAATTCATGCAGTTTCTGCTGAAAGAAACAATGGTTGTAGCAGAAAACGAATGCAATTAAAGACAAATGCAAAAATTGGAAAGACGACTTTTAATTCTACTTTAGAATTTCCGGTCATGCGCTGCCTAGTACTTGGGTTCTGCTTTCACTGTCAGCAAACTACGAGTAAGCAATGTCCAATCATTGCTTCTTGTTGAAATTTTTAACAAATATGGAGGATGAAATTAAAATTCACATGCCATTCGACATAACTTAGGATGGACATCATTTGGCGCTGAAAAGGAATTTCAGACTCAAACAGCTCACAAATCATTATTTTATCTTTTGTCCTTTCGAAAAGGGCAAATTTTTTACAGGAAATTGCTCCGCTCCTCTCTGCGATTCACCAACACTCCGAGACATATGTTAACTCCATTCCGAAGCCGCTAAGTTCCTCATTAAATGTTCTCTATTTTTATGATGCCTTGTTTTGAGATTAAAGCTGATTTATAACAGCTTCCAAATCATTATTTTAGCTTTTATCCTTGCGAAAGGGGCAAATTCTCAACAGGAAATTGCTCCGCTCTGCTCTGCAATTTTGCTAACACTCCGAGGCATGTGTTAACTCCATTTTGAAGCCACTAAGTTCCTCATTCTATTCAAAGAAATTGTCTGACTGGTAATTGCTAACGCTCCAAAACAAGCATGAGACATTCGTTATCATCATCATTATCAACATGATTCTGATGCAAGTGAATTTCAACACAATAAATTACTCTCTCAAGAAGCTCTGAAGTGTTGGAAGGGTACGTCAGTAATGAAGGAAAACAAATTTTAAAAAATTATACTGAGCATGGACCTTGCCTAAACATAAGTATTTGGGAGTTTAAAGTCGGTAAACAAAACAAAAATTGTAATCCTTATCGTGGTAAGCACACTTAGTAACCACCTTATTGAACATGCTCTTCACCATTGTTGTCTGCTAAAAAGTGATTAACGCACACACGTGTAGTGCATAAACTGCATGTGACCAAAAGTTTTCACCATATTCTGTCCTACTATGCATTCAGATTTCCATTGCACATGCATGAGTATGAGTATAAACATATCCAAAGCACAGCTTTTGAGCAAACGCACTGACAAGCGACCAAACCAAAGCTAGCAAAATGGTCCTCTACAAAAAGTTTGATCATTGATATACCATTTGCTTATGTTTTTTTTTTTTTATCAGAAATAGGGGTAATTATTATTTTTTGACTCTTTCATTACTATTTTCTGCTTCTGGAGGTTGGCAGCCCCCGTAACACTCATGGAGGCTTACTTGTGTAAGAAAACTATGTTTATATGGGCTATGTGCGGATATGATATCCAAAAAATTCCTTGTTTTTTAGGGGGCGGGGGGGGGGGGGGGGTTGTTTTTTTTTTTTTTTTCTTTTTTTTTTTTTTTTTTTTTCTTTTTTTTTTCTTTTTTTTTTTCCCTTTTTTCTTTTTTTCTTTTTTTCC